>PVKS010048248.1:0-12487 GCA_004027875.1 Aplodontia rufa | reverse complement strand
AAAGATCATCCAAATGAAAAAAAAAAAAAAGAAAGAAACATGAAAGTCAAATTGCACCCTAGAACAAATGGACCTGATATCATTTACAGAACATTCCATTTAACAGTTGCTGAATATTCATTTTCCATGAGCATGAGAACCACTCTCCATGACAGATCATGTGATAGACCATAATAAAATTCTCAAAAAAAAAAAAAAACTTAAAGAGAGGACAGAGAGAGGGAGAGAGAGAGAGTGAGAATCAATTTTTATTGAGTATTGAGTTTTTCACAAGGCCTTCCTTGCTCTGACACTAGGGCACATGGGTGCTGGGGCTCAAACCCGTGTACTTGCCCATGGCGGGCAAGCACCATAAGCGGCAAGTCTCCCCTCCAGCCCCAATTCGCAACAAATTTAAAAAATGATCGAAATCATATCAAGTATCTGTATTCTGACTATAATGCAATAAAGCTAGGCATCAATAATAAGAAAAACTTTGGAAGCTGTATAAATAAACGGAAATTAAGCCACAAGTGAACAACCAGTGAATGAAGAAGAAATTAAGAAAATTTTTGAAACAAATGAAAATGGAGGCAAACATACCAAAACCTATGGGATACAGCTAAAGCGGTGCTAAAAGTGAAGTTTGTAGCAAGGCAAAGATGAATGAAAGATGGGACTTGAGATTTGACCAATAGAGTTAATGTGTTGTCTCACCCTTATTAGCATAAATTTGGACCAATAGCATGAGTACGTTTCCAAACCCTAATTAGCATAAGTTTGAACCAATAGCGTTTATTCTTTTTTCAAACCGTAATTTGCATAAATTTGGACCAATAGCAGTAAGCCAAGGGCTATGTAAACCCCTAGCTGAGGACGCTGCTAATACGGGTGACCTCTTCCATGTTTCAGGAGTTTTGGTTCCTGCTTTTGCTGCAAAACTACCTTGGCAGTGAGATTCTCAAATCTACTGCAACACTGGAGGTCGCTGCTGGTGAAGAGCTGCAACACCACCTTCTGCAAAGTGGGCCAAGCCCAGGTGCTTGCAGACCTGTACTGGAACAGAGCTTCCCTGGCTGCAGAGGCCTAAGTGTTGGGGAGAGCCCACCAGATTGAAGAAGCGCAGAAAATCCATCCAGTCTTCTTAGCTAGATCCAGTCTCATCATTCCACTGAAGACCTTATGGCAGTTCACCCCAAACAGGAGAAGGTAAGAAAGCTTCAGTGCAGCTCTGTTGCACTGTCTTCTGTATTCCTTCTCATCTGATAAGAGCCATGTAAACTTCTTTGAATACTATATTGATTTTTCATTGGCCTGTGGTTCTATACAAAATAGAATGATTTATCTTGCACTTTTCCTACATTGTTAGAATTCAAAGTGAAATGGAGATAGCTCACTTACTTCTGATCTCTTTTATTCCTTATGCACTAGTAGTCATTGAGTCCCTTTTTTCTCTACATAAATGTCTCTGGTACCCTTTTGAAAAATGTTTAATAGACCTTTGTGATTTTATGATTAAGCAAGTAAATTAATGTTCTTGTTTGACTAGTTACATGCATGTGCCTCATGTAATTCATTATCCAGTTCATTTTTTACGTTTTTATTGGTGCATTAAATTTGTACAGAATAAATTGTTACATATTCTTACATGCATTCAACATAATTTGGCCAATATCCCATCTATTCCTTGGCCCTTTTCTTCTGTTGATAGGTACAAAATATAACTTTTCCTGCTCCTTTGTACTGTAGCTTTCCCTCTCCTGTTCTTTCTCCACTCTCCCCTTTGCTTTCCTCTACTAGTGTTCCTTTAAGTTCATGTATTAATTTTTATTTGGATGGTTCTTTTATGCAGTCCAATCCTACTCTCCCACTTTCTTTTAATCTGGCCTCATTAATGAGAGGAAACATATGCTAATGAGTTGTTGCATTGACTAATTTCAATTAGCAAGGTAGTCTCCATTTCTTTGCTTTTCCCTGTAAATGTCACAAGTTCATCCTTTGCAAAAGCTGAGTAAAATTCCTTTGAATATATATATATAACAAATTCTCTTCTTGTGGACAGGCATCTATTCCATAATTTAACTATTGTGAATTGCACTATTATTATTTGATGTGTCACTATAATATGCAGATTTAAGGTCCTTTGGGAATATGCCCAGGAATGGGATAGCTGGATAACCAAGGTGATTCCTTTTCTAGTTTTTTTTGTTTGTTTGTTTGTTTTTGAGGCATTTCCATTTCCATGGGACTGCTCTGCAGTCCCAACAGTAACGTATAAGTGTTCTTTCTGTTGGCAAACTCACCAGCATTTATTTGTGATCTTTATTTTTGCCATCTTAATTATACGGAGATAAAATCTAACTGTACTTTTAACTTTAATTTGTATTATTGCTAGTGGTGTTGAACATTTTTACAGTAGTTTTTGTTTTCTTGGTGATAATTTCATAATTTCTTTTCATTTTCTGAATGTTCCTCTTCTAGCAGAGGAATAGCTGGGAAATTTCTCTCCCATTCTCTAGATTCTCTTTACAGTCTTAATGCCTTCTTACCTTTGCAGAAGTTTTTTAGTTTAATGGTATCCCACTGATTGTTTCTTGGTTTTAATTCTTCTGTTCTGGCAGCTTAATGAAGGAATCTGATGCCAGCACCTACATGCTAGAATGTTGATCCTATGTTTTTTTGTAGAGTTTGCAAGTGTTCTGATCTGATTCCTAAGTCTTTGATCCATTTTGATTTGAGTTTTGTGCAGGGTGATAGATAAGAATGTAATTTCATAAAGCTAATGGATAGCGAATTACATAAAGCTATCAATTTTTCCTTGCATCATTCACTGAAAAGACTTTCCTTTCTGATGTATTGTTGCCTCCTTTATTGAATATGAGAAGTCTATAAATATCTGGATTTGTCTGTGTCTTTTATTCTGTTCAATTTTGCTGTCTTTATCTCTGTTTTCATACCAATACCATACTGTCTTTTTTTTAAACTGCACCTCTGTAGTATAATTTCAGATCAAGTATTGTGTGTGATGCCTCCTTCACTTTTCTTTCTTGGTATTTTTTTAGTGATTCTGAATCTCTTATTTTTCCAAATGAATTTAAGAATTGTTTTTGTCCAGTCCTGTGAAGAATTTCATTGGTTTTTTGATGGGGATTGCATTGAATCTGTAAAGCACATTTGGTGGAATGACCATTTTGACAACATTAATTCTGCCTGTCCAAGAAAATCGAATATGTTTTCATCTTCCATGGCCTTTTTCAATATCTTTCTTCAGTTTTATAGTTTTTACTGTAGAGCTCTTTTACTTCTTTGGTTAGAATAAGTCCCAGGAATTTTACTTTTTTATTTTGAGGTTCTTGTAAATGGGTTAATTTTCCTGATCTCTTCTTCATTTGATTCACTGTTAAGAGTATAGGAAAGCTGTTGATATATGGGCATTGATAATGGATCCTTAAAATTAATTGGTTTATAAGTTCTAGAATTTTTCTGGCAGAGGTTTTTGGATTTTCTGAATATAGGATAATATCAGCAAACAAGATTATTAGACTTTTTTTCCTTTGCATCCCTTTGCTTTCCTTTTCCCTGATTGCTCTGGCTAACATTTCAAGGACTATATTGAGTAGAAATGGTAAGAGTGGACATTGTTCCTCAATTCAGCAGAAATGCTTTTTCTCCATTTAGTATGATGTTGGCTATGGGTTTTTAATAAATGGCCTTTACAATGTTAGTAAGTTTCTTTCATGCCTAGCTTCTCTAATGTTTTTAACAAAAATCTTATCACAGGCCTTTTCTGCATCTATTGATGATGATGTGATTTTTGTCCTTAATTCAGTTTAAAGGATGAATTAAATTTATTGATTTGTATATGTTGAAGCAGCCTTACATTCCTGGATGAAACCCACTGAATCTGGTGTATTATACTTTTGATAAGTTTTGAATGAAATCAAATGCCAACCCACTACTGCCTCCTTATAAGCAGATGCATTAAGCTTTATGGATAATCTTTTATTCTTAAATCAATTACTGATGAAACTATACCACTAGCTTCCAGTGATCCACAAAGACAGATTTAAGTATACATATATAAAAACATACATATATCTATATGTGTGTGTATGTGTTTTATGTATATATATATATATATATGTGTGTGTGTGTGTGTGTGTGTGTGTACTTTTTTCTATCATTAATTTGCTAAAGTTCATACCAACAAAATTTGACAGGAGAGCTTAAACAACAGAAATCTATTTTCTCATATCTCAGAAGACAAGAATTATAAGATGACGGTATCAGAAGTTTGATTTCTCCTGATGCTTCCTCCCTGGTGTATGTATAAATGGCCATCATCTCCCTAGTTTTCATATGGTCTTTCATCTCTCTCTGTATGTATGCAATTTTCTTCCTCTTACAGGGGTACCAATTATGTTGGATTAGGACTCACATACCCTAATGACCTCATTTAATTTCATTAAATCTTTAAAGACCCTATTATGCATGGTCATAATTTATGTAATGGGAGTTTGAGGGGATACAATTACACAAATGATGATCACTATAATATAAACAGTGGAGAAAAAGGTGAAGAATATGTGATTCATTCCTGTATTCCTAGGATTTAGAATGTTATCTAGAACATGGAATACAATTAAATATTTCTTAATAAAATTATGCTGATCTATCGTGGAACTTGAGAACTGTGGTAATGACTAGACTGTGGGAAAATTCCTTACTACTACTGCAATCAGAAGTTTACAATCACCTTGACTTATGATACCATTATGATAGAGAAGAGGAAAGTGAACTTGAATTTTGAATTTACACTCATTTAGCTGACTTATTTAATGTGAAGTTGAAGCTCCCAATGTCTTGCTTAACAAGGTCTTTTTATTTCAAATAATTTGGAATATGTTAAAAATTAGAAATTAAAGTTTTAGTGATAATATTTTATGAGATTCTAATTTTACAATTGAATTTAAGAAGCAGTTTTTATTGATGGTTAAAAAGATGACCAGAAAAAGTGCTTAAGTTACAATACTCATTACTGATTTCTCCAACATGCCTGTGGAAAAATGCTGCTGAGATGTACAGACTAGGGATTTTGAAAGTAAAAGTCAGGACGTGGTGAGTTGTGCCAATGGAAATTCAAGCTGCATGCATTGGCAAACTGAAGAGACTCAGACCAGCTCAATAGCTGCAATTTCCATTTGCTTTTCCTCTAATATCAAATTATAAATATATATATATATATATACACACATATACTGTATGTAATCATTTTATGTATTATAAATATAATTATATATAATTTGTCATACATGGCAATGCTAATAATATTTATTCAATACAGTTATTAGAAAACATTAAACAGAGAAAGGAACTAAAAAGTGAGATAGTTTAATTGCAAAGGTAATTTCAAGAAGGTAACGTGAAAAAATAAGCATAATGAACAAGTCCCTGTAATTTGGGCTTTCACATGATCTTGTCTGGTAATGATTTAAATTTGATAACAAGCCAGAAATCCAACTTTTTTAAACTTCTCTTCCCCCAAATTGATGTAGAGAGCTATGAATTTATCATGCACTGAAATCATTTTATATTGCTGTCTTACCATTTTATACAGATAGATCATATTTTCAAGAAAAAGAAAAACTAATTTTATGTTCATATTTCCATTTGTAGATCCCATAACAAATATTTAACTTTCTGATGGTTAACTTTCTATAAGCTTGTTTCAGTTAATAGAAATGTGACTCTATCTGTGGCTCACAAGATCCCCATGCATGGCACAACACAATTTGGAAAAGAGACAGATGAAAAGGGTTTATTCTCAGTGTGAAAAGCTATAATTTATTCCTTGGTAAATAAATAAATTAAAGACCATTCACATTTGGATTTGACTAGAAACAAATGTGAAGGGCCTTCTCTGGCATATGATAGCAGCTTTAGCATCCTTTCATGTAAACAAAACTTGAGCTTGCCATTGGCATTGGTATTTGCTGAATAATAAACAGTAGAAGGTCTTGATCCCTACTGTTAGCCATTGGGAGCTATGTGACAGTCCAGTAAATATGCTAGGTTCACGTTCCTTGGCTCTGCTAAAAAAATGGCATTCAAACCAAGAGAAAAAGGGAATGATAAACTTTATATTCTGAATGCCATCATAAAAAATGGATGTAGGAATTGATGAATACAAGTTCCCCAAGTTCTTTATGAGAAATTACATTTTTCCAACCCATTCACCCATTTATCACAGAACTTGGCTTCAGATCTCCACAATAGCTTGGCCATTTCTGAATAAATGACAATCTATTTCTCCCCTTCAAGTATAATGCCCCAATTGGATGTGGTGGTGCACGCCTGTAGTTCCAGATATTCTGGAGGCAGAGATAAAAGGATTAATTGAGCCCAGAAGTTCATACCAGCTGGGTAACAAAGCAAAATCCCATCTTAAACAAATAAACAAATAATATAATGCCTCAAATTTAGCACGAAGGGTTAAACACGATCTGATTGTTGCACAATGCTGGTTCTAATATCAATCTTCTGTATTTTCCTTTTTTATCCAGTGAAACACTATCATCATCCTCATCATTGTTTTCATTATTATCTACAGGGAGAGAGACACAGACTATTAATAATGTGAACTGGCCAGACTCTGAGCTCTACCTGAGATAGGAATGATGCCTCATTACACTAATTCCGCAGCAGCCATGTTCTACCTGGGAGACAATCTGTTCTTAGTAAATATTTTTTGATGAATTCTGTTGTAGGACAATGGCTTTAGATTAATTTATCAGAACTATCCAGGAAAAAAAAGTCATATTAGATCAGAGTTAGAGAGCTATCTGTGGAGAAACAGGTTTCCAAAGACAGTAGTAAACTTAAGGCTGAGAAATTATTTGAAAAACCTTAGTACAGATTTCTGTCTTCTCAAGTGGGCATGTGGTCTTACTAACATGGCACTTAGTAAAAGAATCAGGAAAATCCAATATGTGCAAACATTCCCAGAAGTAGACACACCTTGATTGTTAGTGTAAGATGCTCCAAATGTGAGCAGGAAAAGTGAATGCCTTGAATCTGGTAGTTACAAATCCCTGTTTTTGTTTTGTTAGTTATGGGAAGCCCAGTTGATATTAGTATCATGGGTTCTTGCCCTGTGCAAATTTGCTCCTGCCAATAAGAATTTACAGCTTTATCCAATTTGATAGGAATGTCATTCACCCTCATATTGTTTATGTGTGTGTACATGTACATGCACAATATTTTGGCCTTGTCCTAATCACCTGGAACTCAACAGAGTTTTTGCAGCTATCAGTTTAAAAACCAACTTTATTAATAGGCATTGCCATGCCCCATATAAGTAGAAGAATTTTCAATATAATTCCAAAGCAAAAATTATAATATTTTGCACCCAAGAGATATAAAAAGATATGCAGGGAGGAAAAATGTTTTAATGTAAATAAATAAAAACAAAATGTATTCATCTGAGACAAAAATAAGGAAATCAGTATTTTTAATTGTGCTGATGAAATGCCACAAAAAAAGAAAAGGCTTTTTGTTGGTGTTGATAAGGATAAAATTCTAATCATTATTGAGATAGACAGATATGTATTCCAACATATGTAAATATACAGGATTTAAAGACCACATATCCCAGCAGAGGCTGATAAGTAAGGATATGATGGATAAGCGGGGATATGAGCCAAGAGCCAACACCACAGATCTTACATAAGGTAAGAAGCCAGAACATAGAAATAGATTACCAGAAAGAGGCTGTCTTTTTCTTGAAAAGGGAAATAGAGTTAGGAACTAGAAAATCAATCTACATAATGGCCCGGAGATGTAGCACAGATTCAGTTCCCATACCCCATACAGAAAGCACAGGACCCAAATTCATTCTTTTATATCTTTACACAAGGTAAAAAAAAGCATCCTGTGCAAAGAAGAACACAAAAGAACTAGTAATGAATCAACTAAGCCTGTAAGGATATGACAGAAATCAACCTGGGGGAAAATTGCTGCCTCTATAGCTTAGGTCATGCATGGAGCTCCCACAAGCTGACTAAATTTTCACTAAAGAACACACAGTCAATTTTATGAAATAACAAGGGGAAGAAATATACTGAGTCAATCGATTGATAAACCAAGAAATTGCACTCCTCAACATATTAGCACAATCTAAAATGACTTTAAAGTGAGTATTATTTTTAAATTAATAGACAAAGACTATTAGGAGGAAGATTGATATATTAAATTTATATATTGTTCAGTTAAATATATATGCATACACAAAATATGTATATAGATAATATACATCACATATATGACTTACATGTGGAGAGAAAGAAAAATGTCTGTTTAAACTTCCAAATCATATTGGAAAAGACCAATTCATAGAAAGAAATGCATGAAAACAAGGAATATATAAAAATCCATGAAAATAAAAACATAGTATGAGGTGATGGAATTATAATCAAACACATCAGCAATTATAATTTAAAGCAATCAAATTTGCTAAAGTAGAAATTCTGGGATTGGACTACCTACAATGGTACTACATTTGCCAAAGACAAGTATGAAACACAATTGACGCAGAAATGCTAACATAAAATGGCAAGGAAGATGATCAGGCAAATGTTTTCTAAAATAATGTTTTGGTTAACATTAATAAAAGATAAAGAGGATTAATAGGGAGAGAACTGAATGCCAATTGGAATACTAATAAAAGAAATAATGTTCTAAGAAGATATAACAATCATATCTAAAAATATATCCTCAAAGTCTTTAAAGCAAAAATCTAACAAAATAACAGGAGAAAACAAATACATATCTCTTTAGATTTCCACATAAATCTCTCTGAAAACACAAAGACTATTACTAATAATACAGGTTTAAATAATAAAAGATCCTTGGTCTCATAGTTACATGTAGAACTAGGCACACAATAAATAGAAGGTATTCATTCTTTTAAGTATATAGGAGTTACTTCAGAAAGTGATCATGTAATAATTAATAAAGGAAGCCAAAGCTAATTTGAAATGACAATATGAAAATCACATTATTGCAGAGCCTTGAAGAGCCCCATATGGAAAGATATTGGGAGTTTTAAGAGTCAATTTGATGGCAATATTGAAAAGAAATTGTAGGATGGAAGGATCAAAAAATGACTGCAGATAGCAAGGTGTGGTGGTGCATGCCTGTAATCCTGGCAGTTTGGGAGGCTGAGGCAGGAGAATCACAGGTTCAAAGTCAGTCTCAGCAACTTAGCAAGGCCCTAAGCAATTTGTCAAGACCCTGTGTCAAAATAAAAAGGCTGGGAATGTTGCTCAGTGATTAAGCACCCTTAGGTTCAATCCTCAGTATCAAAAAAATAAAAGATAAAGGTAGCCCTGCTCAAGAGGTGATGCATGACTAGGAATGCAAGATATGCTGGGGCAATTTCTGTTGTTGTTGTTTTTGTTCTGTTTTGCTTTGCTTTGTTTTAACTATTTTCAAGTTTGGGAAAAACAAATGTAAGAGAAATGAAGTAAAGCTAAGAAACAACACCCTCATGAGCCAAGATGCCTGGTAATTTCTCTTACCACCCTCATCCTCTTTGAAATGGATTGCTACATGATATTAGCCTTGTTGGAGTCGTAGATATCACAAGGGCTTCAAATGAAAACAAATGACTCACTGTTTACTTAACAACATTGAGTTAATTTATCAAGGGAAGGTCAGTTAAGGTAATTTATCATGTATCACCTTTTACCCTGTATTGTGTGTGCTCACATTCCAAGTTCTCCAAAGAAAACAATAAAATCTACCATCCTGGAGATAAAAAAATCAAATGAATAAGGAAGTGGCCACAGGAGGCACAGTAAGAGAGAAAATGCCTTTGTTTCATTGTTGAACTTTATATGAAAGATTGGAACTGGATTTGCTTAAACTGGGCCACCTGAAGGCCTTAAGTGTTTTTGACCATGTTCTTTTAATCTTGAAACTGTTTGTCCCACTTTCCTTGTAAGATGATTAGAGTGTTAGCTAAGATTAAAATCTCTTACTTACGGTTACAATTTTTTAAAAATCATAAAACAACTAAGGAAGCTGCTTCTTTTATTTTTTAAAGAGAGAGGGACAGAGAGAGAGGAAGAGAGAATCAATTTTATTTAGTTTTTCATGTGGCCCTGATTGCTCCTACACTTTGCTGTGTACGTGCTGCTGGGGTTTGAACTCACAGACTTGAACATGCAAGGCAAGCACTGTAACCTTTGAGCCACCCCTCCAATCCCTAAGGAAGCTTCTTAATCAGCTTTTTGTTTACCTTCCTTTTTGTCCTCCCCATAAAAGAATATTCACCCATACTTAAATTAAACATTTTTTAATTCTAAAAGTATTTTTCTCATTATCCACAGAAGGGTTCTCTGTTGCCCACTGAAGTTATTTTCTATGCAGTCATTTTATATAATTTGGGATTGCTGATCCTGCCCTCAACTATTCTATGTCATTACATCATGATGGTGAGATAAAACTAAGAATTATAACTTCAACTAAGAATTATATATGATTTTAAACCTTCTTGTATTATCGAGTGGAAAATACATCATAGCAAAAATGTGCTATACAACATAATTCTATTTTTAGAGATATGGGGGGAAGGGGAAGGGAGGGATAAGGGTGGGTAATTGGAGGGAGCACTCCTGGGAGTAATTGTAATATCCAGAATCTATACTCATTTGATATTATTTTGTTAAAAACTTGTATGGTTGTTCAAAAATTTAAAAAAAGAATAACTAATTGGGAGCATAAAACCTTTGAAATATAAGGAGAATCACCATTAATAATAAAGGTTTTAACTCTCCAGAAAAAAAATTCTAATCTTTTATATACCAAATATTATTCCAAATTTTATAAGCAAAAAATTGATAGGATTAAAAGGAGATTAAAAATATTACATTTTATTGGGCTAATTTAAATTAATAGAATTACAATGATAGATTTAGGGATAACTTTAACAAAATATGAATGACATGCACACTTAAGTATTGCTTTACTACATTGATGGCTCAAAAGAGTGAACATTAAGACTACTCTCTCGATTATACTCAAATCCATCTATTTTCAACTGTGCTTTGGAAAATAAAACGAAAAGCTGATTCTAAAATGTATATCAAGAGACAGGGGAAGATGGCGGTTATCCCAGGGACACTGACCTGGTGAAGTTCCCGAGAGTCAGCACAGGCTACGCGTCAGCACGTGGATTCCCACGGTAGGACAATTTTCCCTGAATGGGCAGGAATTGCCTCCTGCTAGTTCTTTGACCCCAAAGGAAAAGTGAAGAGCATTAACCCAAAAAGAAAAAAAAACAAAAAAAAAAACGAGGAAGCGGCTGCCAAACGCGGGCCACCCCCACACCTGGTGGGAGCGGAACTTCCTCACGGGGGAACAAGCTACCCCTTGTCAGATCCCCTAATCTGGCCTCCAACTCCCTAATTGGACCGCTCTTCATATATATGAACTCAGTTTTAAGTTCAGATATATTTCTGCTCAGTAGCCAATTTACTCCACGTCCTGCGAGCTGCACGGCACCTGCAGCAGCAGTGTGCTCTTGCCGGGGGGCTGGGCCACCTGCCCACGGAAACACACGGTGACGACCTTTCTGCACGGGGACACTGTGAACTCTCGGTTTTGACTGTTCTCCATATATATGAACTCGGATTTAAGCCCAGATATATTTTTTCAGCTCATTAGCTAATTTACGCCGCGTCTTGCGAGCTGCGGCAGCCGCGGAAGCAGCACCCTCTTGCCGGGGGGCGGGGCGAAACACACTGTTGGCCTCTCCGCGCCTCGCCACACCACGCCGGGCAAAGGCTTGCAACCCGAAACGGAGGAAGGGTCTGAATTTCATGACATAGCACCACTTCGAACTGACTGCTCTTTGCTTTGCCTAGTCTTGCAGAAAGCACTGGGGAGAGATTGCTATCAATCTAGTCAGCGGCCCGTCGCCATTGTGATGTGTTCCTGTGGGTGGGGCGAGTCTTCACCCCTAGCCCTGGAGTGTAACTGGCCGCAAGAAGCTTGGAATATATGGGGCAACCTGGGTTTCAATTAAGCCTCTGAGCTCCTCACATAACCAAGGCTGTGGAGTCCTGAGCATCTCAAGCTGGTCCCCTTCTAGTGCTTGTAACGGAGAATCACAAAACTCTAGAAAGATCTGGACCTTTCCCTGAGGTCCTTAGCCAATAGCACTAAACAGCTCCTGAGCCCTCTGGGGATCATATGACACGCAGAGTGGGCCATCATTAATCCTGAGGAAGTGAGACTCAGGCTAGTCACTCTGCTTGGATCAATCAGAGTCCCACGGCCTCTGTAAAAGGAGCAACTCGACTACCTACAATTTCTGAGCCCCAGACCCAGGAAATATCTGGAGTGTAGATTGGCTGGAAACAACCAACTCAGGCTTCTGCCCAGGGGGAGTCAAATACCCCTTTACTACAGAAAATTTCAGAGGAGATCCTCTAAGAAAATCCAG
>PVKS010048247.1:0-12479 GCA_004027875.1 Aplodontia rufa | reverse complement strand
GGTATAGGGAGGGGGATGGGGAGGGGGAGGGTATATGAAGAACTCATAGGAGACTGGAAATCGGGAAGAGGGGGGAACCATCCCAGAAGCCGATGTCATTCCTCCACAAACTATCCATTCAATGCATGAGCTCTTCTGGGGGAAAATGCAAAAGGTAAAATTCAAGGTGGATATCCATGATCTGGTTTTTCCCCTCAATTAGAAAGTTTATATCCACTGATTGATAATGTTTTGATAATGTTTCTCCCTCAACTGTATTTCTATATTCTAATAAAAAAAAAAAAACCTAAGTCCTAGTGCATGCAGGGCAAGCACTATAACCACTGAGCCACTGCTCCAGTCCTGCATTTTTTCTTTATAAGCAGTGCCTTAGGGAAAGCCGTTTTTTTGAGTGTTTTATTGGATGAACACTACACATTGGAACTAATCAAAGGGCATATGCATTTATACTTTTTTTTAGAAGCTTTTTTTTTTTTTGAGAAAGGGACAGTGAGAGAGAGAGAGGAAAGAAAAACAGAGAATTTTTATTTAGTTTTTCATGTGCCTTTTGTTGCTCCGAGACTTTGTTGGGTACGTGGTGCTGGAGTTTGAACTCACATACTTGTGCTTGCCAGGCAAGCGCTGTAACCGCAGAGCTAGTGCTCCAGCCCCAGCATTTATACTTTTTGATATTTATTTATTTTTGGTACCAGGGAATGAACCCGGTGGTTCTTCTGAGCAACATCCCCACCCTTTTTTATTTTGCATCTAAATTGCTGAGGCTGGCTTGAATTTGTGATCCTCCTCAGTCTCTCAGCCCTCTGGGATTATAGACGTGTGCCCCCACTCCCAGCTCCCTGTTTAATTTCTAAGGACATTAAGAGTAAAAGGAGACTGGCTGGGTGCAGTGTCCCATGCCTGTAATTTCAGAAATTTGGAAGGCTAAGGCAGGAGAATCCCAAGTTTGAGGCCAGCCTTGGCAACTTAGCAAGACTCTGGCTCAAAAACTAAAAAAATAAAAAGGGGTAGCAACATAATTTAATGATAGACTCTTTGCCTTTGCCTGCAAACATCCAGTGGGTGGGTAAAAGCAGGATTAAAGACTTGATCCATTTTCTGAAATGTCTGCCTATTTTACCAATGTATTCAGAAAACTTTGTAGGAATATCAGCCCAGCAATCTCAAAATGGTTTCTGGTGTTTTACTCAGTCTTCATTATCTGCACTGTAAAGTTTCCAAAGTTATAAGTCCTCAAGATTTCATATATCTCTTTGTGTAATCTATTTATTGGGGGTGTTAATTAACACTGTACTCATAGATTTACAGATTTCCCAGGAATTTGGGAGTTAACAGACATGGAAAAGAAACCAGCTTAGGGAGTGACAGACCTGGAAAAGTATGCAGAACTTCTGAAGTAAAATTTTATTTCCTGGTCCTTCTTTTATGTCTCCTTTCTACCTACTTTTTATTACTTCTGCCTTGATCACATGGCAAAACCATGTTTACTTTTGTAAGACATGGCCAAACTGTCTTCCAAAGTTGTACAATTTTGCATTTCCAGTAACAATGAACAAGAAGAGTTGTTATTGGTTGACATCCATACCAATATGTGGTATGGTTGGTGTTCTAGATATTGTCTATTTTAATATGGGTCTAGTGGTATTTCATTGTTTTAATTTGCACTGAGAGTGGACTCCCTAAAATTGCAAGAAGAGACTCCCTCCCCTGGTAGGAGATTTTCTTCTCTTGGGAAACTTTACATTTTAGGTTTTTCTAGAATAGTGAAGGATGCACACATCTGGGAGAAATCCTTTGTTCTGCTTTCCTGCCAGAGCTCAGACATATGTCTGAACACCGAGATTTATGAGTAACACGTACAAAGGCTCTTTTAACAATTTTTTTTCTTTTCTCTTGCCTGGTGAACGATAATTGTCTATGGTCAGAAATCAGAAGTGATAGGCCCCCATTCAAGTCTTCTTGAAATGCAGAAACCACACCTGGATGCTAATCACTAGAAATATTAAATGTACACCATCAAGGCCTATTTCAGACAGAAAAGACCTTGAGGCTCACCAGTGGGAACTCCTCCAGCCTTTGTCCCAGAGAGTGGGGGGTGGGGAATGGAAGGTGGCAGTGGACTCAGAAGGGAGTTTCAATGCCTGTTTAACATAGTTTGCTGCACAATGCTCCAGCCAGAACCTTGTAAACTCCTAAGCAAGCACACCAAAATGGGTTTTTCTGCTACTAGACCACCTCCCAACACTCTTCTTGCCTAAATCAATATTACTCCTTTTACTCTTCCTTTCTGTGATTGTCTCTGAATTTTTTTCTTCAAATTTGCAAGACAAGAACCCAGTAGGAAATTGGCAAAGCTGGGGAATCTAGTATCATCTCAAAACTCCTTCATTTGGGGAAGCTGTCCATGTTGAAGCTGTTTGCATTCTTTATGGATAACCATTGGTTTTGTAATTTGCTTTGTAATCAATAGGCTTTGAAAACTAAATGTATGATGTAACCTCCTAAAGAGTACAAACTGCTAAAATTCCTGTTCCTCAACATTCAGAGAGTGACAGCTTCTATGTCTTCTGGATCATGTTGCAACATTAAACCTGCTTCCTAAAAATCTCTTCAGTTTTGAGCCTCTATTGTCCCATTGAGGCAGAAAAAGCTAGGCAGTCAGTGTAGGCAGAATGATGCAGGTCAATAAAGAGGAAATTAGCTGATGGTCATTTTTTTCTTAGAGGGCAAAGAGCATCTGCTATTACAACCCCGCTCCTTGCTAACAAAGTCCTTTACTAACAAACCTGTTCCAGACACAGGCACCTCTTCTGCTGATAAAGGTGCTAGTAGGCCCAGGACTAAAGACTAGATCAGACCAGTGCTTCTAAGCCCTGCTTCCATGCATGGAGGAGGGAAGGCAATGATTAATCAAAGGGGGAGTATCTTAACAGACTGACTATAAGAAAGATGAGCTGGACCCCCTTTTCAAGTTCTTGGCTTAGAGATATCTTTCTCCTGGATAAGTCTTTTCTTTCTATCCTTTCTTAAATAAACTGCTTGTTCTATTTGCCTCAACTATGTACCTGATCCTAATCCTAATCATTGTCACACTGATGGCGTTTGGAGTGACTGACTTCTCTGATGGTGAGGAGCAAGGCCTAAGGTTTTTACCATACTCCTTATACTCAGAAGGTTCCTCCTGACTGGATTCTCTGGTGTTAAGATGAGAGCTGAGCCTAAGTTTTCTCCTCAGTGATAAATTAGTAACATTCCATTGCTAATATTCATTAATCTTCCCACACTGGTGGACTGAGAGGACTTCTCTGAAGAGCAGTACCCTATGCAGCTACTACCAACCAGTAAGTGATGCTTATCATCCTGTTTTTATGCTTGGGAGTAAAGTCCTCTAAACCTAAGATTTTCCATCATTACCATGACATTCCATTATTCATGATGTAAAGATCAAACTCTCCTTTCCAAGGTGACTTTTTAAGTTTCCAATAATTCCAAAGCACACATTTTAAAACTGCATCATCAATATTAAATGGAAAAAAAGTCCAGTATCTTTCAGTGGACATTCATTGACTAGTTAGTGTGTATGCAGTAGTAACTTCACTGGCACTGGAGTTATCAAGTAAGACAGTTGCTACTTTGGATTAATTCATCACAGTTCAAAATGTGAAATCTCTTCCACAGTTTAACTAAAACTTTTGATTTTTACCTTGAATTAATGATATACTGTGGTGGGGATAGAGGTGGAAAATGTAAAATGACATAATTCTGAGGGCAAGTTCTACCATTAACTAGGAAAATATCATCTTTGCTCTCCAAAATGCTTCCCCTGACTGTGCGTAGGGTGGGGGATAGGGTGGTAAAGGTTAAGGCCAGTGGGTGGGAGAGGTTGAGCCAGTGGGGGAAAATGTTCACTGCTAACTTGTACTTGTTTCTTTTTTTTTAATAAAGGGGAGGGGTAAGAAAGAGAGAATCAATTTTATTTATTTTTCATCTGGTTGTTGTTTTCCAACACTTAGTTATATATGTGGTGCCAGTGTTCAAATTCGGTTCCTTGTGCATGCCAGGCAAGAGCTCCAACAGCTGAGCCACCACGCCTCCTGCCTCTGCTAACTTGTACTTTAAGACAACTTTGAGAGTGGTATACTTCCAAACATCTTTAGTTTTATAGAAGTCTGTTGCTATATCATTTGAAAAAATATCAACCTGACTTTATTCTGCACAAATCTGTAAATCTGAAAATACTTGATCTGCTGGAAACTTCAAAGACCTCATTCAGTCATGAGGCTATTACTTAGAAATACATAATCAATCATTTATCACATTAAAAGTTCTGAGAAGTACTGAAGTGAAGATTGCTGTTTAACTCTGATTTCACTGTATTGAGTAGGGTGGAATTACTGGAGTCCAAAGTTGACTTTAAGAATAGCAAAGGATAGGAAATGGAGGAAAACAGCTTCAAACTCAGCCCCCAAGAATTCTGATGCTGGCTAGAATGACTTTTCCTAAAGTGCTATTTCCTTGTCAATGTACACTCTCTGATGTTCTACAAAAACACCTCATCAAGCCAGTTTGCTTTTGTGGTGATATCTCTGATGCTGAAAGAGACCTGACTTCTGTTTGAAGGCTTCTCCACATTCATTACACTCATAGGGTTTTTCTTCATTGTGGATTCTCACATGCTGATTGAGGTGTGAGTTAAGTCGGAATGCTTTCTGGCATACATTACACTTGAAAGGTTTCTCTCCAGTGTGAATCCTGTAATGTCGAATAAGGTCTGAGGTCAAATTGAAGGCTTTCCCACACTCATTACACTGATGGCTTTTGGAATGACTGTGGATTCTCTGATGGTGGGTGAGGAGCAAGGCCTGACTAAATGTTTTTCCACATTCCTTGCACTCACAAGGTTCTTCCTGACTATGAATTCTTTGGTGTCGATTAAGGTGAGAGCTGCGCCTAAAGTTCTTCCCACAGTGGATACATAGATAAGGTTTCTCTCCAGTATGGATTCTGAGATGTTCCAAAAGGCCTGCATTCTGGCTAAAGACTTTTCCACACTCTTTGCATTGATAAGGCTTCTCACCAAGATGGATTTTCTGATGTCTGACGAGATGTGAACTCCTCTGAAAGACTTTACCACATTCGTGGCACTGATGACCTTTCCCTCCAGAATGTATTTTCTTATGTCCAGTAAGAGTAGAATTCTGACAACCTTCAGATTCACTGAGCTTTTCGCCCATTTGTGCACTTTCATGTTCAATCAGGTCCGGATGCTGGAGGAATCCTTCCCTACATTCTAAGCGTTTATAGTCAGTCTTCTCCTTGGGTTTGGCCTGCTCCATTTCCAAATTAGAGTCTTCACAAGGAGCCTCTATAGGTTTAGATATTTTCATAGATGATTCCACTCTTTCACAAGAGTCTGTCACTAAATTAAGATTTCCATTCTCAAGTCTTGTCTCCTCACCTGAAACATTAAATATATCACTAATTACTTGGTTTTTTTTTTTGTGCTTGGGGAAAGGAATCTGCAATTAGGAGAAAAATAATTTAAATCATGCCATGTGTGCAAAGTAAAAATGCTGTGGTTGCTTGTGTTTGTATAAAATATATATGGAATGATATAGAAGAAGTTGTTAACAGTGATTGCCTTCAGGGAAGGATAGAGAGGGTTGTGGTGAAGGGTGACTTCTTTTCAAGGGTTTAAATTTCATCATGTTGTACACACCACACACAGAGAAGCTAGCAAGCAAGCAAACCAACTGTCTTAAGGAGCATGAGAGTACACTCGAATATGATTTGTCACATGGACAATTGAAAGGGATGGTACATTAACTGAAGATGAAGAAACAAGTGTGGTGTCAATTTTATCACTGACTAGCTATGCAACCTTAGAAAGTAATTTAAGTCTTCTGGGCTCAGTATCCTCATCAATAAATCAAAAAACACCGTACCACTGAACTTTGAAGGTAATGTGTTAAAAAAATCCTGATCTTCCTGGGTAACAGTAATGACTTTCCCATATGGTTCAACAGACCTTTTACATCTGAATGCTTTAATAATTTGTTCATATGATGTGTCCTTTACCCCAAAACCTACTAGTTCAAGAGACTGTGAGGATAGGCAGAGTGACTGTTTCTCTAGCACAGTGCCTGGTACATAGGAGACACAAAACAAAACAACTAAATAAATAATAAAACTTCTTTAATATTTTCTGAATAAAAGATCTGAGTCCTAAGACTGAAATTAAGTGAAAATGAAGGAAAACTTATGTTCAGACACACAGGCAGAAAAGTTGAGTAAGAAGGAAAGATGGCTTAAATCTTTTAAGGCCTGGAGCATGAATAAACATGCAAAGTAAGAATGAGAGAGTAAGAGAAGAGGTGGACAGAAAAAAACAGATGAGTGAGACCCTAAAGAGCACAGAGAAACAAATGAGGGTTAATCATTGTGTTCAAGAGAAAGGCAGCAGACAAATAAAAAGCAGAGGATAGATAAAAACCTTAAGTAAAAGTGAGCATGAAGGGATTAGTAAGAAGATGTCAGAGAAAGTAATTCACATGTGAGAAGTAGAGTGATTAAATAATATAAATAAATAATGTACTGTACTATGGATAAAGGCTCTTTGGATGAAGGAGGGAAAGACAGGAAGGAAATAGGAGAGATTCTTTTCTAGCAATGACATGACCTGTATAACTAAAAGGAAGGAGGGGACTGAAACAGAAAATAACCTGAACTCTGAATATAAAATAACATTTCAACAGGTCCAGAGGGTAAAGAACATTTTTGAGAGTCCATTACTGTTACTTTACTTTTTGTATTTAAAATATATACCTGTCATTTTTCTATATAATAAGTTCATTTCTGCATAGTCTTTCAGAAAAAGTCCCTTTTCTCTCAGCTACTTTACTCAGAAGACTCCCAGAAATAGGGAACCTTTGCAGCAGACCCAAATCATATAGCCAAATGGACAATAGGTAAAGGATAGTTTTAGAAATAAAATCAGCCATTTAACAATAGATTGAGTATCTATTCAAGGCCAGGGACTATAGCAGACTTAGGGGGAAAATAAAACAAAACTAAACCCCCCAAACAAAGCCCCTACTCCTTTAGTTTGGCAAGAAAAAGGAAAGCAAACCAGAAACTGTAATAGAATGTGATCAGTTTCATGATATGAGAGATCTTGATGCTGAGAGCACAGGTGGGGAAAGCGATATCTGAGATATGTCCCAAAGAAGCAAGAGAGATTTGAAAGAGAGAAACAGCAAAGAGCAAATGAGAAATGGAACAGCTTGACATGATAGGAAAATAGTGTGAGTAGGTAGGACACAAGGCACCTAATTATCACAATTTGGGTCTGAGCAATTTTCCCAGGATGTACAACTGTCAGTGCTAAAATTCTCACAACAAAACTAGGGCAAACTGTTTTTCTAGTGAACATGAGACTGATAAGTAAGCATACGACAAACAGGCCATGTGATGCTTTTTTGTTAATAAAACTGGCAGTTACTATAGAAGGTGGGGATTTTTATTTTATTTTTTAGTTTTTTATGGAACTTTTCTTTTTACTTTCTTTTTTAGAAAGAGTGCACACGAGAGTGTTAATTTTTTTATGTTTTAATTTTTTCATCTGGTTTTTATTTTTCCTCCACTTACTTGTGTATGTGTTGCTGGGGATCAAACCTTGGTCCTTGCACATGCCAGGCAGCACTCTACCACTGAGCCACCTCTCCAGCTCCTATTATGGAATTTTTCAAATATCAAAAACGGTAGAAAGCATATTATTATTCAGCTTCTTAAAAGTTCTAAGTCAGGCATGGTGATGTACACCAGTAATCCCAGTAACTTGAGAGGCTGAGGCAGGAGAATTACAAGTTTGAGGCCAGCCAGGGTAACTTAGCAAAACCTTGTCTAAAAATAAAAAAATAAAAAGGGATGGGAATGTAGCTCACTGGTAGAGCACCTTTGGGTTTAATCCCAATAGCACACATTCAGACAAAGGTTTTTAAAGAGGGGAAAAACAAAATGAATTTGTGTTCAAATAATGAAGTATGAACAGAAGGTAGTTTCAGTGGAAGTACCAAGATAACACTAAAGCAAAACAAAGACAGAGACAAAGTCAGGGACAGGTAAAGGGAAGAGAAGCAGGAATGTATTTGAGTGAAAAGAAGAAAAAAAATGTAAGGAACAAAAGTTAAAAAAAGGAATTTTAGTGACAAAGAAACCAGAGTAGAGGAAAAAAAATAATCCAGGTGACATTCAGAAATAAAAGACAGTTGCTATTTATAATCACTGTAAGGAGATAAGAAAAATGAGCTAGGTATAGTGATATAAGGAATTCAGGAGGTTGAGGCACAAGGATCCTAAGTTTGAGGCCATCCTTGGAAACTTAGGAAGATCCTCAACAACTTACTAACAGCCTGTCTCAAAATAAAAAATAAAAAAGAACTGAAGCATAGTGATAGAACATCCCTGGGATCAATCCTCAGTAACAGCAAAAAGAAAAAAATAAATGAGTAACGAAACATGTGGCTGAGATTCTTTGCTTTAAAGAGCAAGGTGAAGTCTACATTTATCCCCCTTTTTATTCAACTAAAATGGCTGGGGTGATGAATATTTTTTATATCTTGATTGTGAAACTGATTAGCAGACCATACTTTTCTCATATTTATGAAAAAAAATTCATTGAATTTTTACAGTGAATTTTACTGATGTAAATTATACCTCAATAAACCTAACTAAAAAACAAAACACAAAATACCAAGGGTGCTGGCAGGGCCTCTGAGGGAACTGCACAGACTCTCCCATCTCACATCCAAAAAGATGCAATACAGTTCTTACCCTTCTGTTTCAGAGGTTTTTGAGCTTCACACTTGGGCAAGATCTGCTGCTCTTGTACTCTTTTCAGAGAGGCTGTTTCTTCCACAAGCATTTTTTGTTTCTCTGCCTGGTCTAGGTCTTAGAGACAATTAGATACATATATCAATAATTAGGTACTTGTGGGTTTAGGAAACTGTTCAGAAAAACACTTCAAAGGAAGAAGAGAACAAAGAGAAACCCCAAAACAGCAAAGAAAATGGGATGGGGAAGCTAGAGTACATTCAGTTTCCTCCCAATAGGAAACAAGTAAGACTGAGGTAAGACCTATAGAGATGAATACCCAGACTAGAAAAGAAACTCAACTGAAGCTTAGCAGTTCTTCCCCTGTTGTACTCATGCCCACCTCTTTGGTTGGAGATTCAATTCCTGCTTTCCTAAAAGGGCACATCTGATTTTACCTGCTCTTTTCCTGTTTCTCCTTGCTCCTGCTACAAAATCTTCCAGTACAACCAGAGAGTCCTCCCCACTCTCTGGGTGATGGTCCTGCATCCAGGCCTGGGACTCTGAGCAGGATGGTTGGGAACTGCTGGAGCACCAGCAGTTCCAGATCTGTTCCTTGATGTGGGTCTCAGACTCAGCCACTGTTGGCAGAGCTTGCAGAGTTGGCGGCAAGCTTCTCAAGGTTTTATGGTTTCTTCACTGCATAACTGCCTGGATTGTTTGCATAATGGTTCCTGTCCAAGCCCTTTGCTGTTTCCTTGTAGCTTGAATCCCTATTTCCAACTAGACTTAAAAGCTGCTTTTGCTAAAAGTACTGACTCTTCACTTGGGCCTATAGCTTTCTTCTTTGCTACCTTAAACTTTGGGTCAGATTTCTGCTCAACTCTACATGTAGACATGTTACTAAGTTAAGTAGTGTCTATTTAAAAACTGGTAATGTTTATTAATTCTACACTTATGCAACCTCTTTCATTACCTTTCAAGGCTAAAGACAGCAAAATAACAGTAACTTATATATTTTCAAGATTCCAGAAATAAATTATCCCATGACGGGAATCAAGAATGCCCCCTATATGGGAACAATTGTATCATGACGAGAACTAAATTGCCCCCTCAAACAATAACTATTTCCTTGGAGCCAGCAGGACCTCACAAAACAAGACCTGTGTATTTATATAATGAACAACCAGCCCATAGTTTGACCAAGACTTCTTGCCACCACTTTTTGTCTTTGTCCTATATAATCCTGAAGCTCAGAACCCAGAAGACAAGGTTTAGGATGTTAGTCCCCTGTTTCTTCCCAGTGTGGCCACACTGAATAATACATTCCTTTAGTGCTTCACCACCACTCTTCTCTCTCTGATTGGACTCTTGAGGCAGTGTGTACCTGAATCTGGTCTGATCTTCTTTTATAACCCAAAGTTCTTCCTTCTTCAGATTCAGGGGAAAAAGGAAATGAGAACTCACCAATGTTGTCGCCATGCCCGACTTCAGACTGCTCTTTTTTGGAGAACTGTCTTTTGACTGTATCCTCAGGGATACGCCTAAAAATGTAATAACAAGACTCATAGAAATAGTAATATTAGTAGTACCAGTAAAGACAATAGCAATAAGAGGTTTATAAGTTTCTTACTATTCATTTATTTTTCTCTAAAACGACCATTCCTAAGCACATGAACAAAATGAGAAAATTGTTTTTATAGAAGATTGTCATCTAACATAGCAGGAATAATTGATTTGAAAAATCACCATTTTGCAGCCCTTGAAATGAATGATTCAATCAAGGGCTACAAATGATTGCTAAAACCACTGGGTGAAAGGAGTGAGGCAACAGGACATTCTCAGTCTCAAAAAACCACATGGATTGTTAGTATTTAACAAAGGGGAAATGGAGATACCTGGCAGTCACAAATTTACCAAATGATCAAACTTAGCAAAACAAGTATTAAGACAACTGACATCATATGCCTTATCATCTATGTAGCACTCTACTAAAAATTTTTAGTATGAATCTAATAATGAGAAAACTTTGAAATAAATCCAGATTGTAGACTTGCTAATGTTGTTCAGGCTGGCCTTGAACTCCTGGGCTCAAGTGATCTTCCTGGCTTAGCCTCCTGAATAGTTGGCACTATAGGTATGTGACACCATGCCTAGCTTAATGCTAGTATTCTTTTGAGAAATTTATTTGTTGAACAATCATACAAATTTTAACAAAATAATATATAATGTATATAGATTCTGAAAATTGGATTTACCCCCAAGAGTGCCCCCCCAAATGGCCCACCCTTATCCCTCCCTTCCCCTTCCCTCAACATCTCTAAAATTGCTAGTATTCTTAATGGAAGTGAAAATGTCCAAACAAAAAATAATTACTAGACAGAGAATAGAAGTTGGGTATTATAATGGTTAATTTTATGTGTCAACTCTTGGCCACAGGGTGCCCAGATACTTGGTCAAACATTATTCTGGATGTTTCTGTGAGTGTGTTTTTGGATTAGTCCAACACTTAAGTTAGCAGACTGAGTAAAGCAAATTGCCCTCCATAATGTGGTGGGCCTCATATAATCAGTTGAAGGTCTGACTAGAACAAAAAGGCAGACCTCTCCCAAGTAAGAGAGAATACTTACTATCTAATGGTATTCAAATTGAAAATCAGCTTCCTCCCTACACTCCTACTTCAGACTTGAACCGAAACATCAGCTCTTCCTGGCTCTTAAGCCTGCTGGTCTTCAAACTAGAACTACACCATCAGCTCTCCTGGTTTTCAGGCTTTTGGTTTGGACTAAAATAAAACTATTTGTTCTCTTGGGTCTCCAAGTTGCTGATTTACCCTGAAGATCTTGGAACTTACCAGATTCCATAATCAAGTAAGTTAACTCCTTATAATAAATCTCTCTCTTTTAAAGAGAGAGTGAGACAGAATCAATTTTATTTAGTTTTTCATCTGGTTTTTGTTTTTCCAACACTTAGTTGTATATGTAGTGCTGGGTTTGAACCTGGGTCCTCATGCATGCCAGGCAAGCACTCTACTGCTGAGCCACTGCTCGAGCCCCACTTCCTTTGCGGGGATGGTCCTGGGGATTGAACCCAATGGTACTCTACCCCTGAGCTACATCCCCATCCCCTTTATTATTTTTTTATTTGGAGGCAGGGTTTCTGTGAGTTGCCTAGGCTGGTCTTAAACTTGAGATCTTCTTGCCTCGGTCTCTTAAACAGCTGATTTACATGCATGCACCACCACACCCAACTATAACAAATCTATTTTTAGATATCTTTACATTGATTGATTTATATAGATATTGGTTCTACCTCTCTAGAGAACCTGACCAATATAGTAATATGGTATATGATGTTGAATTAGTAGTGGTTCATTTTTATGATGTGATTAAATGTATCAATGGAATATATAACCATTAATTTAACAACCTATTTGGGGGAGAACTCCAGCTGCCTAGCTTTTTTTTTTTTTTTTTGGGATAATTAGAATTTTATTATGAATGGAAAACTATTACAGAGAATTTAAGAAAACTTTATCTACCAACTTTATTACTTACCTATCAAATACTTATTTACTACATCTAAAGCCAATTTAAAACTGGTATAATATACCTATTTGGTATAGCTTAAGATCTGTTAAAAAATTTCTGCTGCCTAGCTTTTTGAGCCAG
>PVKS010048246.1:0-12483 GCA_004027875.1 Aplodontia rufa | reverse complement strand
TTTTGTTGCTCTGAGACTTCGTTGATGTACGTGGTGCTGGGGTTTGAACTCGCATGCTTGCACATGCAAGGCAAGCGCCGTATCCGCTGAGCCACCGCTCTAGTCCCAAACTTGGGATCTTCTTGCCTCTGCCTCAGTCACTGGGATTAACCATCAGGCAGTCACACAATTTTTTTTTTTTTTTTTGAGAGAATCAGTTTTATTTAGTTTTTCATTGCTCTGACACTTAGTTGTGTATGTGGTGCTGGGGTTCAAACGCGAGTCCTCACACCTGCCAGGCAAGTGCAATACCACAAAAGCCACTGCACCAACCCTCACATTCTTAAAGAAGGGTGACAGGAAAGAAAAAGAAATAGTGATTGGAGTAGGGTGAAAGGAAGGTACAGAGAATAGGAAGGGACCATGGCTAAGGAAAAAGGAAGAGCAAATCTGCCTGACAATGGGTTAAGACCCTGTGCCATCCCTGATGCCAGAAAGCTGGACTTTGCATCAGCCCCACCTCCTGCTGCTGCCTCTCTCCACCATCACCCCTTTGTGGATCTAGCACAGCCACCCCACCCCACTTTGAAATTTTTCTCTCCTCCTGATCCTTTAGCACATTGAAACCTAGTGTTAGCCCTCAGTATGTGTTTGGTTTTAGTTTGGTTATTTGCTTGTCTGGTTCCTTGTTAGCACAAAGGATGAAGCACAGTAGCCACTTACTTGCTTTAGGAACCTGAGGCAAAGCCAGCATTTGCATCTTCTAAAAACCAAACTGGAACTTGTGAAGAAAATCTGCCCCACTCCTCACTCCTAGAACTCTGCAGGAGCCTCCCTGTCATTTTCCCAGCCCTTTTCTCTGAGCACAGTTGACAGCTACGTGCTGTAGTTTCCAAAGGCACTGTCATCTGCTCATACCATCCCAGTTGTTTGCCTCACTTCCTAAGCTATAGAAGCATTGGGTGGCAAACTCAGTTTCCTGAGCATTATTCATTGTCCTTGCTGTCTAGGTTGTGTTCTCAAAGGCAGAGGCTACAGGATGCCTTTGGCTGAGATGGGAGAGAACTGGCTAAGCCACTTATAAGTCAACAACAATCTGCTGGGCCATGAACAGGCAGTGTCCCTCCCTGAGGGTACAGCAGTCCCTCCACCTGCCCACGAGCACAGTACCAGGCCATTGCTTCACAGCCACCCCTCTTTTATAGATCAGAAGGAAAGCAATAGTAATTTGCCAAGTTCAACCAATTGATGCACAGTGGAGCTGGAACTCAAATTCTAGTTTCCTGGTGCCTAACTCAGTCGATTTTCCCTCCTGAAAACCCACTTGTGTGTAGAAAGTTTTCTGATCTTAAATCTGGTTGGTTCCAGGGGTGTCTGAGTGCATCATCATGGGAATCCCAATGAACATTGGAACTGGGCTCTTCAAGCTGCTCCACAAGGCCGACAGAGACCCAAACCCTCCCAGGAGGCCTCTGATCTTCGACACAAACGAATTCCACATCCCTCTTGTCACATAGTCCAAGAGAAGAGGAGAACTTTCCTGAACTCTGTTCCTTGTCCTGTCTGCAGGTGACCTAAAGAGTTTTGTGTTCCCTGGGACAGAAGTGCTGAAGCCCCCACCTGTGCCAGCAGTCAAGGAGCCTTGGCATCTCCATGAGTGATTCATGCTCTGATAGGGAAAAGCCCATACCTGACTCTGCCTGCACCACACTGCTCAGGGGCACTGAGCACTGGATGGTTAGTTAGCTAACCTACGGTCGTCTCGGACCTCCTGCTCAGCCTCCCTTCCCTGGACTCAAAAGGCGGCACAGCCAGGAATCACTGCCCATCCCACCTAGCTGCATCCCCTCCACCAGCTCCCATGTGTCTTCACAGTTGACCATGAAGCAGGTCTAAGCCCCACACAGGCCAAAGCACATTCCTGGTTTTTCCACTTGGTCATGCTGGACTCTCCAATGTGACATATCATGTAAATATTGTTGCTATTATTTATTTGTTCCGTTTGAGGGAATTGGAATTTTGTTGTTAATTTGTTTCACTTTTGAAACCAAGAAGCTATAGAAACCAGGGGCATAAGCATCAAAGTATCACTGGAAAAGCTGGTTAAGCACATAGAACCGTCTAGAATTGGTGACTGAACTCAGACTCGTGAGGCCCAGGCTCCCCTGAAGTGTCATCTTAAAGATGCTCTGCCAGCCCACTTGTTTTCATCTACCTCTGACCCCCATGGTGGGTGCACTCTGTGTGACCTGTATAAGCCTCTCTAAAGTTTGGAGCCTGCTGAGGTGGGGACGAGATAGCTTAGATCTGGCATTATCCAAAGACAGGCTGGTCCAGCCTGCCCGCACCACCTTCTGCTGGTATCCACACCCCTCCTGAGTTGTCTCTATGTCTGTCCCATCTCCCAGAACTGAATAGTACAGAACTGGTGCAGAACTGATGGCCTAAAAAGTACCCCAGCGACAGTGGTGGGAAAGGAGTGCCCCTGGGCACAGGTAGGCATCAGCTATAAGAGGTAGAAAGAACACCAGGACAGGAGAGGAGGAGCCCCATGTAGGGGGTGACCATCAGCTAGAGCTGAGGATGTGCCCCAGCTGGCAACAGCAGGTCTCTTGAAGAGTGTGAATCTCCTGTGACAATAGAAAGCAGGCACCAAGGCTGTCAGAAGAAAAACAACATGGTATCCTAAGACCCGGATTTAATTGCTTGCTCAGGCTGTTGCCCAGTGCCAGCACCATTGCTGGGGGTCTGTCCGGGATTTGGAAGAGGCTTCAAGCAACATAGGAAAGAAATGCAAGTAGCTCATCTTCTAGGAGGGAGTTTGCTCCTGGAAACAATGTGTTCTTTGTGCTGAATTTGCTTTTGCTCAGTGGGATTGGCACAGGGCCTGGGATAAGTAGCAATGGCTGCAGCTCCCCTCCCCCTGAAGAGTGTTCTGTGGGGCCTGTCCCCCACTTCCCTGCCCAGATGGGTCCCATTGTTATGGCTCTCCCTTCTTGCCTAGGGAGTGAGTTGACCAGAAAGTGGGGGTTTGACCATACTTTCTGGCTCCAGTCACTTCTGAAGGCCCACCACTGTAGTGATGGCAGGGTCCACTATCTCAGCTCTAAGAAACCACAGCCCAGACTGTAGAGGCAGGAGGTTACTATTGAGCAAGAAGGTGGGTTTGATTGATTAAAGAGATGGATGTGTAAAAGAAAAAGAGAAGACTAAAAAAACTGAAGCAGTACTGACTAAAACTGTGCCTGAATAGTTTTGGATCTCCCCTTGTTGATTTCCCAAGTTCTGAGTTAATGCTGCTAAGGAATTTAGCGTGGCTGTTAGTTCGTAGATCCATAGTAGAATGTGTGACTTCGCTCCCACACTGACAAGGTTCTAAGTTGGTAATTCTTAACCCAAGTTCTTTTTGGCCAAGACTGTTTTAAGATTCTATTAAAATTTGTAGTTTGGCCCAAGTTCTGTCTGCATCCACCAGGCTTACCTATGACCTTCTATCAAGGTATCAGTGAGTGATGTGAAAAACGCTCTTTTTCTTAATATTCACTGTCCATCCCCCCAGTCCACGACAAATAGTTATAACAGTTGCTGGCTCAGGGTTTTCCCTCTGCACCTCACTGAAAGGCCTGCTCCTCATGCAACCCAGAGAGAGCCATGGGGACCCCGCATGCACAAGCAGCTGCCTTCTGAAAACTTGCCTGAGAAGTAATCCATGGGCCCGATCAGATCCAGGAGCACTGGAGGATGTACCACAGGGAGGGTGGAGCAGCAAGGCAGGAGGGAACACCAGGCCTGCTCTCTGTGTGACACACACTTGGGGTAGAGGCAAGATCCTGCTGCTGGGGGGCCTCATCCTGTTTGGGGGATACTCAGATGTGCACTGACACAGTGTGAGATGAGTGCAGGTCAGCCTGTGACACCCTGGGATCCAGCCAGGAGTGGGCAGTGTTGTTGTATAAAGGAGGACATCACCCAGTGAGAAGCCATGTGTCCAGAGGACACTGCCCCCTCCTGGTACCACCAGCCTTGCTGCAGCCCCAGCACAGGCAGCATTCTCTGCTCCCTGTTCCATGGCTGGGTGTTAAAATTCCCACTCCTGTGATCATCTGCCTGACCTGGCATTGGGCTGGATGCCAGCAGACTCTGAAGGCATGGCAGCAGTGGGTTTTCAGCAGTGAGCTCAGGAAAGGGTTTGGATGTTCCCCTCTGGACCTCTTTGGAAGAAATAAGAAAACAGATAGGTTCCAGCTCATTTGTGAGCAGTTCCTATTTGTTACTAGCAGTCTGCCCAGCCCTTTGCTTTTCCATCCTATGTACCAGGGGGATCAGAAACCTCTTGACTTGACTACATACAGCCCCCTGCTTCGTTCAGCACTCCATGGGTAGGAAAGAAATTCTGGAGTCTTTCCATGTCTGTGTCAGTTAAATTATGGTGCCGTGTTTCTATTTCAGGATTTATCTTGTGTATGCACATTGATTCATGTCTGATTGAACCTGACACTGTATAATGATTATTTTTCTTGAATTTTTGCTGTCTCTTGGCAGATCTCTATTTTTCTACCAAAATGCAAGAGGAAAGCCTTGCTATATGTAAAACTATAGCAGAGTCATCCTTGTGGGTTGTAAAAGAGGGCAATTGAGACTGGTATGAGCTCTAACTCCGGAAATCAAATGTCCCGTGCCACAAGCATACCTCACTGGGTATCAGAAGGCAACCATGACTATTCTATCCCACCCCGACCCCTGAAATTTAGGAAGGTGGGGAATAAGGCCATCCCTGTGCTGGAGTTAATGCAGCAGGACTCAGTGGAAGGTTTCCAAGGCCAGCACAGTGGAATTGCTCCCTGGCCAGGACCAGGTGCCTGGCTTCACTGTTCTTTCATTCATTCAGTGAAGATTTAGAGCCTGCCCAAGGCACCCATCTAGGAATTAGGGCTGCGACAGTAAACAACACACAAGTCAGGTTGATTTTTTTTTTTTTTTGAGACAAAGTCTTACTAAGTTGCCCAAACGAGTTATACTTGGGATCCTCCTGCCTCACCCTCCCGAGTCACTGGTATTACAGGCGTGCACCACCACACCCAGCTCTAGTAAAGACATTAATGCATCTATAAAGAATCGTTCAATAGAAGAGATGGAACAGAGAGATTCAGGATCAAATTTGGCCAGAATACGTCCAGTACTCTTTGGGTCAAGATGCAACATCCAGGGCCTCGCACATACAGACGGGCTCCTCACATGAGCAGTTGAAGAGAAAGCCCACTGAGACTTAGTGGCCCTCTAGTTCCAGCCTCTCTTTACAGGCCTTTCGTGTCTCTAAAGGGCATCCTCTAAGGCATGGATTCCAGAAGCTGTGCTCTCAGCAGAGGACCTTGCCATCCTCCCCAGACCCCCAGTCTGCTTACAGTGTGAGTGCATGAGTGTGTAGGTCCAAGAAAATTTGTCAAGTTTCTGCTCTGGACCTTCAGGGGAGATCCCTGCATGAATGGAATTCACCATCTGGTCAGGGCCAGCCATCGTGGACAGCCTGGCTTCCATGATCAGAGTGTCAGATTCAAATCTATCCTCCACCCCATCCCCATTCTTCACCTGGTGACCTTGGACAAATAACCTCTTTGCCTCACTTTACTCATTGATGAGACAGGGATACCGTTTAGTGATGTCTAACACTAGGGTCATTATGAGGGTGGTTTAAATGTGACTATGCAGGCTGGAGTGGTGGCTCAGTGGTATCACACTTGCCTGGCATGTGTGAGGACATGGGTTCAAACCCCAGTACCATGTACACAACTGTGTCAGAGCAACAAAATCTAGAAGAAAAACTAAATAAAATTGACGATCTCTCTTTAAAAAAAAAAAAAGTAGTAAATATGAGTATGCACCTGAAGCTCTTAATATAGTGCCTTGCACACAGTACACATCAAGTGTCTGCAATTACAACCATTACTGTTTTTACCAAAAAAAAATAAAAAACAAAAAACAAAAACCTGAATTTGAAACTAAATTCCAGCTCTCTAGCTCTTTCATTTTGGGTATTGCTTTGCAGTGCTGAGGACTGAATCCAGGGGTACTCTACCACTGAACTACATCCCTAGTCCTTTTTTTTTTTAATTGTTTCTATTTATTTATTTAAAGAGAGGGAGAAAAAAAGTATCAATTTAGTTCATCATGTGGCGTTTGTTACTCTGAGACTTCATTGTGTAGTAATTTTTTTATTTAAAAGGAAATAAAAGGGCTGGGGATGTGGCTCAGTGATTAAGCAACCCTGGGTTCAGTCCCTGGTACCAAAAAAAAGAAAAGAAAAGAAAGAAAGGTTGCCATTTGAAAGTCATCTGCAGAAGCTGCTGCAGTGGGTCAGCAGTTAGAGGACCTGCCTGGCATGTGCAAGGACCCGGGTTCAAACCCCAGCACCACATACACAACTAAGTGAGGGCAAAGTGAAAACTAGATTTAAAAAAATAAAATTGATTCTGTCTCACTCTCTGCTTCTTTCTTTAAAAAAAAAAAAAATCAGAATATAGTAAACCAGTAATGATGATTGCCTCTAGGGACAGAAGCTGGGCTACTGAAGGACAGAGATAAGAGGTGACTTATTTTTCACTCTGCATTCTATTGTACCTTTCTAATTTTGTGCCTTCTGAAGGTATTGCTAATTTTTTTTTAAGAGAGGGAGAATCAGTTTTATTTAGTTTTTCATGTGGCTTTCATTGCTCTGACGCTTCGTTGTGTATGTGGTGCTGGGGTTTGAACCTGGGTCCTTGCACATGCCAGGCAGGTGCTGTAACTGCTGAGCCACCACTCCAGCCCTGCTAATTTTTTTTTTTTTTCTAAAGAGGGACAGTGAGAGAAAGTATCAATTTTATTTAGTTTTTCATTTGGCTTTCGTTACTCTGACACATTGTTGTGTATGTAGTGCTGGAGTTCGAACCCGGGTCCTTGCGCATGTGAGGTAAGCGCCATACTGCTGAGCCACCACTGCAGCCCTAATTTTTTTTTTTTTTAAACATCAGTACCCAATAGTAAAGAAACAGTCCTTTTGGAGCAGCTCTTGTTCTGGAAAGTACTTGAGTGTCCTGTTCTGGAAGTGGTCGAGTGATCCCTTCCATGGGATAACAGGAAAAAGCAGGAGGCACCAGCTATTCAGATGGAAGGCTACTGTCATTCGTTAGGACAAGGTGACCAAAACTGCAGGCTGACACAGCCCTGGATTCTAAGATTTTCTTCCTGAAATAAAAACTCTGAGCATTTCTATGCTGAACAGTGGTTTCACAGAGTTGCCAAGGAGGGCTCCAGGGCTCCCAGCCTTCCACTCCAGTGCCTTGTGTGGGGCCCCATCCTCCTCTCCTCCTGTAGGGTGGCCCCTAAAGCTCCAGGCCCACCAGCCAGAAGAAATGGGGAAAGAGGCCTAGTGCTGCCCTTTAAGGAAAGTTCCCCAAAGTCACTTGACACTTCTGTTTACATCCCCTAAACAAGAACCTAGCCAAACCCAACCCAAGGGAGGCTGGAAAACGTTTGGACTCTGGGTGGCCATGTGCCTAGCTAAAAATAGGGGCCTCTGTTAGCAAAGAAACAGGAGGGACCGGAAATGAGAAAGGATTATATCTCTGCCTACAGTGTATCAGGACCTTCTTCCGGTTTGGGCTCAACAAAGGTCAGAATATTCTACTAAACCCCTGGGAATGGAGTGCTGCTGGGAGAGGTGAGACCAGGAACCTCTTCAGAAAAAAAGAAGGGACTGAGACCCTGACCCCTGCACTGCTTTTCCTTTCTCGAAAATGTTATTATACATGAGTTACATTCATGTATACGTATCAACCCTGACTTTTAAATTAGATCACATTTCCTTAGCAATAGCAGGCATTCAGAATGGTCCTGGGCTGTTGGAAAATGTGACTGTCAAACATTCATTCCAGAATAACACGATTGCCACCTACTGCATCTGAGCCCCAATACTGGGTCCCTGGTCCAGAGTGATACAAAAACTGCATGGTCACATTCCTTGTGGAATTAAATCTAGTAATTAAATTAGTTGATAATTTCCCAACAGTAATATAAAACCAACACATGCATAATTTTAAGATCTAGCATCCAATTAAACTGGAGAAATTAATTTTAGCATTTTTATTTAAAACTAACATGTCCAAAAATCTTTTAGCATGTGATCATTTAAAATTTAAAATTGAAACATTTTACATACTTGATACTGTTTGGCAATTTAGTGTTTTGCATCTCACGTTTCAAGTGTTCATACCATACGTCTGAGGTTGGCCATTCAGACAAGGCAGAGCACAGTTTAGAAAGACCCAAGCCTCACCACCTCCTTAGCTTCTCAGCTACCCAGGCTTTAAGACCTGTGTTTCTCAACCTCCACTTCCTGCAGGAGCCCTGGTGGGCTGGGGAAGCCAGGGGTTATAAGAATCATGTTCAGTGGAGCTGGAGCAGTGGCTCAGCGGTTGGACCACTTGCCTGGCATGAGTGAGGACCCAAGTTCAAACCCCAGCATCACATACACAGCTAAGTGTGAGAGAAACAAAGGCCAGATGAAAAAAATAAACAGAACTGGTTCTCTCTTAAAAAAAAAAAAAAGTGGGGGGGGAGGCTGGAGCAGTGGCTCAGCGGTTACGGTGCTTGCCTGGCATGCACAAGTTGCGAGTTCAAACCTCAGCACCACATACACAACAAAGTCTCGGAGTAACGAAGGCCACATGAAAAACTAAATAAAGCTGATTCTCTTATCTCTCTCACTGTCCCTCTCTCTTAAAAAAAAAAAAAAAAAGAAATCATGTTCCTTCGTCCTTCTGTCTTTCCCACCACTGAACGGGCTTAACCCATTCTCTCAACACACAAATCAGGCACTAGTGGACTGTGATAAAGTTCCAAGTTAAGGAGCGTGACATAATCACTTGAGGTTGGCATTAAAAATAACAGCAACCAAACTCGCCCCCGATAGACTACACTGGTCTCCCAGGTACACAGATAAGTGACTCGTTCAGCCTTCTGTGAGACAGCGCTGGAGTAGGCACAAATTTGCAGACTGGATGATAAAACCAGCGGTCTTGCAGAAATGGACCTGGGCTAAGATGTGCAGGACTCAAGTTCTAGTCATCACCATGCCAGCCTTAAGCACACCGCTGCCTTCCTTCTGGGACTCAGTTTCCTAGTCTGTAAATGGAGATTAAACTCACAGGCTGTGTCTGTCTGCTTTGAAGTATGTTGTGAGGCTTCTAGAGACTGGAAGGGATTTGTGTATGGCTTAGCTGTGCTGTCAGAACAAGTGAATGGAACCGATCACTGCTCATTGAGCCCCAAGTCCCAACCAGGTCCTTTCCCACACCTCACACTCCTCCCTTTCAGGAATTGTCCTGAGACCTGGAGCTGAGCCCTATGACTGTGCCCAAAGACCCCCCAGCCCAGGTGTCAGCAGGGGCTGCAGCTGATCCTGGCATTCCCTAGCTCCTCTCCCTGACACCAAAACCATCACCTAAGCTGAATGTTTTACTTGTGTTGCTGGTTGTCCCCGGCTGGTAGAACATGAGCTCCATGAATACAGGGATATGTTTTATTCTCTACTTATCCCCAAGGCTTAACACAGTACCTGGCATACAGCATGTGCTCAGCATGTGCAAGGTCCTGGATTCAAACCCCAGCACCAAAAAATAAATGATTTTTAAAATATATTGGTCAAATAAATGACTACACAAGAGAGTGGATTCCCTCTTAGAATGTAGCATCAAGAAGGAATTGAGGGGGTTGGGGATTTAGCTCAATGGCAGAGCGCTTGCCTAGCACGCGCAAGGCCCCAAGTTCGATCCTCAGCCCTGCAAAAAAAAAAAAAAAAAAAAAAAAAAGGACTTGAGGTGGTTACAGTGCTTGCCCAGCATGCACAAGTATGCAAGTTTGAACCCCAGCACCACGTATACAACAGAGTCTCTGAGCAACAAAACCACATGAAAAAACTAAATAAAAAATTGTTTCTCTCTCTCTCTCTCTCTATGTCCTTCTTTCTTTTAAAGAAAAAGAAAAAAGGAATTGAGGGTCCTGGAGCCCAGCAGGCCTGAATAGAATCCCTGCCCACTTTATGGCTCCTTTGAAGGTGCTTGTCATCCTGAGCCCACAGTCCAGCTCAGGGGCCCCTGGCTGCAGAATGAGGTTCCTATTCAAGTACTGTATAAGCCTGATGCCTCTTGTCCTTGCACCACTTCACAAAGTCTCAATTCCAACTTTGCCCAGAGAGGGCCCCTCACAGGACTGAACCCACAGCCATGGACCCTGACACTCCTCCTGCCTTCCACTTCCCCCCATTTCTGCTTGTAGGCCCGGGCCCCAAACCTGGCCCCAAACACAAGAGCCGAAGCCAAACACTTCTAGCATATACCACCATGGGTGATTTATTTAAGGGTCTCCAAATAATCACTTAAGTGTCACCATGGCAACCTGAAGAGTTGCCATGGAGACTGGAGCAGAAACTGTCCCCATGGAGACACCTGGGAGACTCCATAGGAAATCATTACCAGGTGGAGGAAGCCAGAGAGGGGGGAGATGGATAAATAAGCGAGCCCGTGGCCTGTGTGCTGGTGGGTAAAGGGGGACTGAAGGGGTAAAGAAGTGGGAAAGATCAGCTCAGAAAGGCAGGCAAGTTAATGATCTCCACCAGCTCTAGCCCTATATGAAAAAAAAACTTCCATTACACGTGAAAGTGAAGACAAGATGCTCGTAGCAGTGGCGGCCCCGAGGAAGGGCATGAGAAATTTTCCACTGTACGCTCCCTGGTACTGTTTGAAATCTTTTTTTTTTTTTTGACAGAAATGGACAGTGACAGAGAAAGAAAGAGAGAATCAATTTTATTCAGTTTTTCATGTGGCTTTAGTTGCTCCAACACTTAGTTGTGTACATGGTGCTGGTGTTCGAACCAGAGTCCTTGCACATGTCAGGCAAGCACCATTACCACTGAGCCACTGCTCCAGCCCTTGAAATCTCTTTTATCATAGGCATGTAAATATCAGCTATTCCAAAATTAAAGAATTCATTTAATGAACATTAACTATGTCAATGGTTTCGAATTTCAAACCAACCCCATATAGTAGATAGTATCTTCATTAAACAAAGAAATTGCTGTTCAAAAAGGTCCAGACAGTGGCCCATAATGACACAGATCATGGGAGTCAAACCCGGGACTCTTGTGCTTCCTTTAAGCAAATCTAGATTCTCTGCCAATGAAAAGTTGACACAGGACTGGACCAGTGGCTTAGCGGTTGTGGTGCTTGCCCAGCATGCACAAGTACATGGGTTCAAACCCCAGCACCCACGTACACAACTAAGTGTCAAAGCAAGGAAAGCCATGTGGAAAACTCAAGAAAAAATGATTCTCTCTCACTGTCCTTCTCTCTAAAAAAATAAACAAACAAAAAAGCCGAAACATTGAGCATCTTTCTTTAGGTAACTATCATCCCTTTAAGCCTAAATTTCCTCATCTGTCAAATACGTAGTTTGTATCAAATGAGGTCAAAAGAAGTCCCTCTGGCTTGACATTTTGAGTTCATTAAGTTTTTTCCTCAGAAATCTGAAGAGTCACCACTGTGGGTGGGCATTCGGGACTGTAGAGGGAGAGGAAAAAGAAGGGGTGACAACAGCCCTCAGGGACCTTTGAGAACCTCTGAGGCCAGGTGGTACATTCCTATAATCCCAGCAACTCAGGAAACTAAGGAGGGAGGACTGCAAGCAATTTAGCAAGACCCTGTCTCAAAAATAAATAAATAAATATTTTAAAAATAAAAATAAAAACGACTAGGAATGCAGCTCAGTGGCAAAGCACCCCTAGGTTTAATCTCCAGTACCACCACCCCCCCCAAAAAAAAGAGAGAGAACATCTGGATTCTGAGCATAGGAGAAGGAAGGAAGGTAAGTGGGCCATCAGGAAAACGCAAACCACAACCACTGGAATGGGTACAATAAAGACAAGCAGTCACAAGGGTTATAAGGATGTTGAGAAATTCGAACTCTCACATGCTTCTGGTGGGAATGTCAGAGGACTTTAGGACATCGTTTAGCAATTCATTAAAAGATTAAACTAGGGCTGGAGCAGTGGCTCAGTGGTTACGGCGCTTCCCCAGCATGTACAAGTACATGGGTTCAAACTCCAGCACCCACGTACACAACCAAGTGTCACAGCAATGAAAGCCATGTGAAAAACTCAATAAAAATTGATTCTCGCTCCCTCTCTCTCTCTCTCTCACTGTCCTCTCTTTAAAAAAAACAAAAACAAAAAGCAAAAGATTAAACTCACAACTAGGTGCAATCATGCCCACCTGTAATCCTGGTGACTTGGAAGACCGAGGCAGGAGGATCCCAAATTCAGGGCCAGCCTGGGATACTTATTTTAGACCCTGGCTCAAAACAATATAAAAAGGGCTGGGGGTGTAGTCCAGTGGTAGAGCACTTGCCTAATATGCATGAAGCACTGGGTTCTATCCCAAGCACCGCAAAGAAAGAAGAGAAGGAGGAGGAGGA
>PVKS010048245.1:0-12503 GCA_004027875.1 Aplodontia rufa | reverse complement strand
TCAGAGTGGGCTTTGACCGATGGGCATCAACTAATGAAAAAGACGTGGTAGGATGCGTACAAGACTCAGCAGCTGGGTGGCCCAGGTGTCAGGTCCAGGGGCTCCACAGAGCCGCGGACGCCTCTGCTTTCAGCTCTTGTCTCTGTCTCCTCCTCTCTGAAAAAGCCGAGCCCTCTTCCTGCTTTCTGTGCATCACACCAAGGACCGTGGCGTAGCGTAGTGCTCCCAACCCTTGCTGCACGTCGGAACCCTTGGGTATCTTTTCAAAACACACACAGCTGGTTCCAGCTCCAGAGATCCTGACTTGCCTGGTATGAGCCCTTGGGCGTACCTGGGCATCAGGATTTTTAAAGCTCCCAGGTGAGGCCGCTAGGCAGACGCACCTGAGTGTCAGGGTGAGGTGTGATTAGAGGATGTGAAGGCTCCTCAGTGGGCTGTGTGATTGTGTGTTAGTGACATGTCCCAGGGAGGGGACACGTACTACGCTGGGCCCTGCCTCTCTGCACTGCCATGTGCACTTTCTGGGCAGCTCTGGGACCAGGGCAGCAGGTAGCCACCTGCAGCTGCTGTGGAGCAGGAGTCTACACCAGGGTCCGTAACAGCCAGGGAGGAGGTGCTAGTTGGGGAACTTGGTGGGACAGCAGCAGCTCCCTGAGAGCCAGGAGGGAGCCTTCAGTCAGGCACCCCTTGGGAGGCTGATCCTGTGGTGCCTCTCTGGGTGCAGCGACCTGGCAGGTGGGCACTGGGGAGAGAGCGAGCCGGAGATTTTGTTCCTCACACTCCAGCATGCATTGGACTCACCTCTGGAGCTTGTTAAAACACACGGTGTGGGGCTGGAGCCGTGGCTCAGTGGTTGCAGCACTTGCCTGGCAGGTGCAAGGACCCAGGTTCAAACCCCAGCACCGCATACACAGCTGAGTGTCGGAAAAACAAAAACCGGATGAAAAAATAAATAAAATTCCTTCTTTCTTTCTCTCTCTCAAAAACAAAAAACAAAAATACAAGTCCCTGGGACCCACCCCAAGAGTTTCTGATTGCGTACACCTCGGGAGAGATTTGAGAAGCTGACTTTGTAGCAGGTTCCTGGGTGACACTGCCACTTGCTGGTCCTCGGCTCATGCTTTGAGAACCACTGGTTTAGAGCACTGGTTCCCAGGGTCCCCAGGTGACTACGTTCTGGACTCTCCTGGGAAGCTAAAAAGAAACCCTGTGCTCAGCTTGGACAGCAGGACTTGTGGGAGTGTAGTCTAGGAAATGGGGGGTTGCAGAGCTCTCCTTCATCCAGAGCTGAAAACCCGCCTTGCGAAGGCCGATGCTTAGCCTTCCTTTTGTGTCGTTCCTGTCTCTCCACCTGCCTAACATCACCAAGCCTCTGTTGAGTGAATGAGCAGCTGTTACCAGTCGCCCTTCAAGACTGAGAAGCATTCGTTCATTCGGTGTTTTACGAGCCCCTCTTCCAGGTGACAACGTGGGCGTAGTGCGGCTCCGTGGAGCTTCACGCTGACTTCTGGAACTGCCTCTTGTGGGGAGGGAGGAGAGGCACACAGAGGACACGGGCCTCTCGAGAGCCCTAAAGTTCAGAGCACTCTTGTCTGCAGACATGGCCAAGATTTCAAACGGTTTAGCTTTTAGCGGTCGAGAAAAAAATACATCAAGGATGATAGCTCCTGTGATCTGTCCCACCAGGCGCCCTGGCCCTGGTGACAGCTTTCAGCATAACTGTGGTCCTGAGAAGGTGGATCTGATTGGTGTCCTTAGTGGCGTCCTCCGTGTTTGGAGGCTGCTTAGGGTTCAAAGCCCTTTTGTCCTCGACTGGGCTTCTTCCTCACCAAGTGCGTTTGTCGTTAGAGCTTGATGGTGCTGGGTATTTGAAAATGGAACGGATCCACGGAGTGTGCGTGAGAGTGTGAGTGAGAGTTTTTCTCTTGCCGTGAGTGTGCTACTGCGTTCCAGCCCACACTCCTGCTGTCTATAAGGTGCCAGGACTTGGTGCTGGGGACTAGGGATACCGTGAGCAAGACCTCGTGGAATCTGCACTGTTTAATAAAACGGAAAGAGTGCAAATCTCAGGCATCTCCCCTGTCTGCCACAGGGGCCAGCAGCCCCATGTGGCTAGGGATCCCTCAAACTGTGACTAGTGTGACCGAGAAATGGATTTGGAAGCTTTGCTTCCTCTGAACTAATTTACACTGAAATTTAAATGACCACATGCTACATTTATGGTGGCTACCGTATTTGACAATGCAGGACAGAAGAGCGTCACATATCCTCTAAGTACAGAATAATTCTGCGTGCGTGATTTGAATGCAAAGTGCTTTGACTGTGTGTGTCAGGAGGGCCTGGCCTCCTCTGGGGCCAGGGGCGAGGCTTCCATGAGGAAGTGACACCTGGAACTCCTCGGAGGGAGTCCCAAAACCTTCAGCGTGAGGGATTGAACACCGTCACAACTACGTATGTCTTTTTATTTATTGTTTTAGAGCAGGACAGCGAGAGAAGAGAAATAATCAATTTTATTTAGTTTTTCACGTGGCTCTCGTTGCTCCCACACTTCATGGTGTCCGTGGTGCTGGGGTTTGAACTCTTGTCCTTGCGCATGCCAGGTAATCGCCGTAACCGCTGAGCCACTGCTCCAGCCCCTGTGTCTCTCTTAGTGCCGTTATTTTACCTGGAATTCCCCTGCTGCCTCCTTGATTCTTCCTTAGCTCGGGTTGGTCAATGCTCTAAGTGCAGCCTGAGTCCTCCGAGCCGTATCCAACCACATCCACGCCAGTAAAATCAGAACTTGCGCCCTGTGCTTGGTCAGTTTTATCATATGCACAGTTTGTGTCTTGCCTTTTCACCTGCCACAGTAGGAGATGACCCCGTCCCTCAGGACCCTTCATAATTACAAACCCAATGGCTGTCACCATTTCCCATCCCGTGGGTGAGTGCTGCAGTGTACTATCCATTCACGACTTTGGCATTTGGACCCTTTCCCCCCTTTTATTGCTACCATAAATAACGGGTGATGAACATGTTGTGCAGAAATCCATGTTTGGGTTTCTGATTATTGGCTTAGGGTAGATTTTTAACAGGGGAAGAGGGGGGATTCTGGAATCAAAGGGTCACAGGGTTTTTTTCAATTTATTTTAAAGGTTTTTAATACCTATGGCAGACCTGCTTTCTAGAGAATTGGTTCCAGTCCACAATCCCCTCAGCAATGTGCAGAAATTCCGGCGTGTTCTGCCATCCTGTTTGAAAGTCATACGGAGGCTGTGTGCATGCTACTACAGAGACTTGATAACCATTATTTGTAGAGCCTGCATGAGGCTTGATTGCGGGGATGCGCTGCAATCATCCTCTCTCAAAAGAGGCTGCTAATTGACGCGGTTCATGCTGGGCTCTCCCTGGTCCTGCCAAATGGAGAGCCTCCATCAAGTCACAGCTGTCTGGAATCCATCTGGCCCTCCAGGGCTGTGCTGACAACTTCCCACATCCATGGGCAGCCTTCCTCCCCACGCTCCTTCAATAACATTGCAAGAGGCAGGCTTTCCTGAAGCAAGACCCAGGTCTACCTTGGCAATGTCAGTCTGTGGCCAGGACAAAAGCCATCCTAACTATGGCATCTCTTCTATCTGATGAGCGTTGAAAGGAGAACACTGCAATCGGAGAGGGACGATTTGGAAATCAGACCTGTTCTCTACCTCTCTCACACACTGACTTCCTGTCATTGCATGCCAATCTAAACTTATTGGCTGCAAGAAACCTAATTAAAACTGCTTAAACAACAGCAATAAAAAGAATTTGTTGTCTTGGATAAATGAAGGTACTAGAGGAAGTTAGTTTCAGGTATGGCTGGATCCAGGGATTTTTCAAAATAATGTTACAGTCTCGATCTTCCTTTCCAATATCTCCATTCTACATATGTCTATGCTGGTTCAATTCTTAGAAGACGGTTCTCTTATGGTGGATTACAAAATAATGGCCTTTGGGTACATTGTAGCTTTGTGTTAGTCAGCTTTTATCACTGTGACCAAAATACCTGAGGAGACAGCTTGGAGGAGGACGAGTTTATTTTGGGCTCATAGGTTCAGAGGCTCAGTCCTTGGCTGGCCAACTGCCTTGCTCTGGAACGTTGGAGGAAAGCCCCTGGGTCAGGGCAGCTGGGAAGCAGGAGGCGGGGCAGGAGGGGAGGTCCCTAGAGTGACCTAGTAGTCCAGGCCACACCCACGTGACCTCTTCCTCTGGCCACGCCCCACCTGCCCACAGTTCCCACCAGGCAGTTCATTCTTATTAATCCATCAAGTGCACTAATCCACAGATGAGGACACAGCTCTCAAAACCTAATCATTCCACCTCTGCACATTCTTCCTGCGTTGCCTGACACATAAACTTTAAAGATCCAAACTGTAAAACGTTGGTTGCTATTTTTATAAAGGTCCCTTAGAAGAAGAGCCGCAGCCTTCACATATGATCTACGACTGGGTTGTTCTGAAGCAACGGAGTCGAGCAGCTGTGACAGACTGTGTGTGGCTTCCAAAGCCTAAAATAGTCCTGTCCAGCCTCAGGTTTTGCCAATCCCTGTGCTGTTAGAAAGTCACCCACAATAGCAGAGATTGACCCAGGTTGACTTTGCAGGCATGACCCATTATTAACTCCCAGCCGTCCCCGGATTCTTGGTTTTATACCATGGTTTTGGGGTCCAGGGACCTATTTTTGGATTTTCTCATAGATTAATGTCAGAGTCATTCTGAAAGATTGTCCTGTCTTCCATTGATGGCCAGGGGCAGTGAGCATGGCCCTGTTTCCACTCCTGCCCCTGCCATTCAGGAAGGAAGGCCATATAGACGGCCCACATGCAAGGTCACGCAGCTGTCCACGTTTGCCCACTGCTTGTCACCAGGCAGCTTCTGCCACCCCAAGGCCACTTCAACTCTGTGAGCTTCATGTCTGTGGGACCTTTTCCCTTCCTTCCTTTCTCTCTATCTCTCTGTGTCTCTTTTCTTTCTTTAAAGAGAGAAGGAGAAAATAAATTTTTATTGATTTTTTTCACATGATTTTGTTGCTCTGACACTTAGTTATTTACGTACGTGGTGCTGGGGTTTGAACCCGTGCACTTGCACATGCCGGGCAAGCTCCAGCTCCTCTGCGGGACTTTTCAATGCCGCTATTCATGAGGCTGCCAAATTCCTGAAACAACAGATCGTGGAGTCAGTGTTTGAATCTGATGCAGGGCCTGGGCGTTTCTTTAAATCACTGATTTTCAAAGCCTGTTTGTGAATCAGGGAAGGATATGTTCCTTTTATTATTACTTCACATGAAATTCAACAGGAAAAATGTAAAATACGGGTGTGTGTATGAAGCGTTGGAATCTAAACGAGTCCCCGATCTCATTTCCCAGTCCTGGAAGTTCTCCCAATCCTACCCCTACACTTAACTTATCCTGTCCCTAATGGTGAATTAACCCTAACATTAAACTGGACCTTCAACTCAGCCCTGACCCCACACCCTAACTTTAAACTCTGAGGAAGTCTAGGATTTTAGGTTCGAGCGCAATAGTCTTAGGATACTTTTATTTCTCTAAGGGGACCTGAAGGAGGAGAAGTCCCACCGAGCAGAGCAGTGTGACTTCTCCAGTTAAAGAAGAGGGTTGTGATGTTGCCCCAGGCCCTCTCAGGAAAACAGTTTAAACACAGTCGCGTTTCCCTGGTAGCAAGAGGAAGGTACCATGGCCTTTAGAGCCCTGCTTTTGGAGAGACACACCCACTACCGTTGCCAGCCACATTCAGATGGGATTTTATCTCCGTAAATCTTAACTGATACTATAGCTTCTACCTGGCTTAATTTATGATCCTCTGACATCTGGGGTCCAAGAAAATCCACGTAAATGGGAACTGAAGAAAATGAAATTTATGTTTTAGAAGAAAAATGAAAGGAGAGAAAAGGATGGGAGAGTAGGAAGAAAGGATGGGGAAAAAATCAAAGTGAACAGGTCCTGGTCATCAACCTCATGCTACCATCAGATCCAAGTGGTTCTTGGCTTCCCATTCTCCAGTGGCTGTTTGTGCTTTAACTGTACCTTGCTGGCAGAGAGCCCCACGTTATCTCCAGCTCCCTTCTCTGGAATGGTGTGTTTGGTGATGTGAAATGTCCCCACTTGCGCTGTGCCCATGACGCCTGCTTGCCTGTCGGTGCTGTCCCCTCTTTCTGGAATGCCCTTACTCTGTGTATGTGCCTGGATCCATCCTGCCTGTCCATGACGAGCCTGCTCAGTATCCTCCCCTGCTTTCCCTCTCATTTCCCCACTTCTCTGTGCCCACGCTGATGTCGATTGCAGACTCCTTCCTGCATTCAGCAAATGTTTCCTGAGCTCTGCTAGGGGTGAGGAGGAACCATCAGTAGAAAATCTCCATCCAATGTAGCTGAGGAAAGAGAAACCCCAGGAAATTAGCCACCTGTGAGACTCAGGGGGCTGTGAGCTTGGGGCCTTGGCAGCTCCCGCAGGCTGGGCTGAGTGCTTCAGGAAGCTCAAGGTGTGGTCAAACAGGAAAAGATCTTGGCACCCGGAAAGAATGAAAGCAGTCTGGGAGGTTGAATCTGCAGGGAGAGTTAGGCAGGAGCAGGTGACGAAGGGTCTTGCCAGCCACGTTAGGGCAGTTGGATTTATCTTTACAGCTACAAGGAAATGCTTGAAAGGTTTTAAGCAGGACGTTCACATAATCATGTCTACATTTGAATATTTTTAAAATCTCTGTCTCCATAATAATCCCGTCAGCTATGACTGAAGAATACCGCAGGAAGGATGCTGTGTGGAGCCCTCTTTGCAGCTCACCCTCACTAAGGCTTGCAGCCGCCTGATAGGTTTCTGTTAGGGTTGCAGATAGGAGGTGCTCCCCAAAAGCTGATGTGTGGGACGGTGCAAGAAGGCTCAAGCAGGAAGTGACTCGATCATGAGGATCATGAGAGTCGTAGCCCTATTAGTGGATTAATGCACTGGGTTAACCGGGTGGCAACTGTCGGCAGGTAGGGTGTGACTGGAGGAGGTGGCTCAAGGGGGGGCTTTGGGGTTCCTATGTTGTCCCTGGTGAGGAAGCAGAGGTCTCTGCTTCCCAGTGGCCATGCCCCGAGTTGTTTTCCTCCTCCACCCCCTTCCACCATGACGTTCTGCCTCACCGTGGGCCCGGACCTACGGAGTCTGCCATCTGTGGACTGGGACTTCTGGAACCACAAGCCCAAATACACTTTTCTTCCTTTTCATTGTTCTTGTTGGGTCTTTTGATCACAGAAATGAAAAAGTCAACTAAAAACACATAAGCTTATGAATTTATCATGTAGAGATTCAGCAAGATTAAATGATTCGCTAAAATTCATGCTTTTTAACCATTAGGATAATTCTGCACTTTATAATTATCAGAAATTAAGATACTCATAGCTGCTGCTCCAGAGAACTCGGAGCACATTTGCTTCTGTGATCTTAATAATCCACTTGATATACTTGTGACTCTTGACAAGGCTCCATTTCCCTTTCATGAATGATGAAACCAACGAAGGGACTGGGCCAGGTCCTCCCAGGCGGGTCACAGTGCTCCCGGAAACAAGGATCCTGATTGATCTGTGTTATTCTTCATGATGTGGGTGCAGTTGCTCAGGAAGCAGCTGGCTGTGGGGGTTATGGGTTACGATTCTCCTCCCACCTTGGAAGAGGGGAGGGCTGAGGACGAGGCAGCTGAGGGGGATCCCGGAGGCCGTGTGTACTGGGTGGTTGTTGCTGCCCCTCGGAGGATGCTTGTTCTGGGTGGAAGAATAGAGCACCATAGGTTTGGATATGAAGTGTCCCCCAAAAGCTCATGTGTGGGACCGTGCAAGAACGTTCAGAGGTGGAACGATCAGATGATGAGAGCCTCGACCTGGTCAATGCACTAGCTCACGTTGATGGATTAGCTGGGTGCTAACTGTAGGCGGTGAGGGGTGGTTGAAGGGAGGCGGTCACTGGAGACATGCCTTTGGGGTTTGTATTTTGTTCCTGAGGAGTGGATCTTTTTGGTGGCAGCTGTCCCCTGCCACATCCTCCCGCCATGATGTTCTGGCTGAGAGCCATGGAGTTGGCCGACCATGGACTGAATCTCTGAAACCATGAGCCAAAATAAATATTTCCTCCTCTAAGTTGCTCTTGTGGGTGTTCTGTTCCCAGTGACGCAGAGCTGACCAGCACAGCATGTGAGACCAGCCACCTGTGAGTTACAGCAGCTGCCTCGTGAGCGTCTCTGCCTTTACTCCTCCTCGCTTCCCTTCCTCCTTCCTCTCCCCTTCTTCTCCCTTGGTCTTGCTCACCCACATCGGCAGCATTACCATCAGCAAATGTCACAGCATGATTGTGCTGTCCCATCATTCTTGACTTTGTCTTGGTCATCGTTGTTTCCACCACCACTGCCAGAGCCACCACGTCGCCACCAAAATGCGATCCCATCATCTTGCTCTTGTCATTGTCCCCATTGTCATCCCCACCACCACCATCACTCCCTCTTACTGAATTCCTGCTTTGTGGGGCTCCGCATTTCACACACGTTATCTTATTTCACCCACGGAATTAACCGCTGGTGTGATGATCCTCGTGAGACCTGCAGTCTCACGGAGGTAAAGTCACCCAAGGTCACAAAACAATCTCAAAGATCAACATTATCTCTTTCACAAAATTAATATTTGTCCCATTGACACCAGAGGCCTTCAGTTTATTTTTAGGAATTAAGGAAATTAAAGGATTGAGCTCTTCTGCCCTGTGACTGCTGAGAATCCAGTGGAAGAGATTCAGGGTTATTATTCTCTAGCGACAGTTGCTCCCCGATTCGGAAGAGCTGCTCTTTCAACTAATCGTTAAATTTATGTCCACGATGATTATTTCTAAAGGGAAATTTAGAGTTGAACTGTTTTAGGTGGTAAATCAGAGCCATGATTCAAAGCCGGAATTCCTGGATTCCGAAGCTTACCACCGTTCCATCTGGCATCCCTTGGTGGTGATGTCAAAAATAAGTCTTTTGCCAGCAGAAACTGTTTGGCTCTCTGGAGGAGTAAACAGTGGTTCCTGGTAACGATGAACTTCAGGAAGGTCTGCCCATGTCAGTGGGGTCAACTCCCCCCTGCACCCCACATCTGTGCGAATGTTCTTCCCAGACCCTTCTTCAGCAACTCTTGGCAGTTTTAGGAGATGGGGAAGCATGGTGGGAAGACGGATGGGGATTCCAATCCAGGAGCCAACACCTCCTGACTGCATGACTAGGGACCCTGCCTCCTGGTCCGTTTTTTTGTTATTTATCTATAAAACATGAAAAGCACCAACAGCTCTATATGTAAACTGTTGGACATGTGTTAGAGGCCAGGGAATATTGATGCCAACTCATCAAAATAAACCCGCCGTTTAGTCCCCCTTCCCTGTGGTTCCTGGATAGATGGTTAGTGGAAAAAATTTTTGGGGGGTACCAAGGTTTGAATCCATGAGTGCTCAACCACTGAGCCACATTCCCAGTGCTGGCCTGCCCCCTTTTCTTTTAAATTTTAAGGCAGGGTCTCACTAAATTGCATAGGGCCTCACTTAGTTGCTGAGGCTGGCTTTGAACTCGCTATCCTCCTGCCTCAGCCTCCCGAGCTTACAGGATGCATTACGAAGCCCAGCTAGATGAAATTTTTAATGTCTAGGAGGGATGAAGTTGATGGGCTTGAAATGGCTCAGTCTGTAACCAGGAGAGGGTCCTTTGGGACATCCGCTAGTCTAGTTAGGACCATTCTCCCCGTTCCTTCAGCATCTAGATGTCACCTGCTCACTTATCCTGTTCTTTAAGCTCCTCTCCTACTTTCTACAGGTGAAAATCCACTCACTCAACAGACGCAGTGAGTAGAATTTACGTAGGAAGTTGTAGAGGAACACAGGACTGGGCTTGTATCACGCTGCCCATGGCAAGCAACCTGATGGATCCCCCGGACTCTTATTACTACATTGTCTCTTTGTCTTTCTGCTGTGACACCCAGGGCAGTGCCCTGGACCCCTGTTTCTGTAGCAGCAGTCCCTCTCCTCAGTCCTGCAATGTCCACTTACAGGGTGCTTGTCAAGATAAAAACACAAAGCTACCTGTGAGCACTTTTGTACACGGCCCTGCGATCACTCGTTGATCAGATCGTTACACAGAGTGAGCACAGAACCGTGGTCTGTGCATGGGAAGTAAAGCCAGGAAACCTTATTGGTTGGAGATGCCAGGTGGGGATTTCCTCCGTCTCTTGCCCCTGCCCTTGCTGTGAGTCCCGGCTGCTTTCTCTGTGCCTGCGTCTTCTTTTCTTTAGAGGCAGCTGCAGTCTCGTGATGGGTTCTGGAGGTGGCACAGGGAGGTGCAGGAAGAGGTGCATGCAGATGTCAGGGCAAGTTCAGTAGGCTTTGGCTAAAGGCAGTGCTCGCCTGGCCTGGAGGTCATCGGGCAAAGGTCCCTAGAGGAGGGGACACCTGGTCCCAGTTTCACAGGGGAAAATCAGGACAGGCAGAATGCAGACGGGGAGAGTGGTAGTCCAGAAAGAGCGTGCCAGACAAGCAAAGGAAGGGGAAAGCAAATGTTAAAGAGAAATAAGTGCAGTGTAGGTTGTGCATATGAACACGTATTCATATGTGTGTTGTGTGTTTGTGTTTGTGTGTGCACACATGTGTATGTGTTCATATGTGTTCAGGTGTGCATGCATGTGCATGCATGTGCATGTGTGTTCGTGTGTGCATGTGTGTTTTGTGTGCTCGTGTGTGCATGCATGTGCACTGTGTTCATGTGTGTTCGAGTATGCATGTGTGTTCGAGTGTGCATGTGTGTTCGTGTGTGCATGTGTGTTTGCGTGTGTTTGTGTGTGCATGCATGTGCACGTGTGTTCATGCGTGTTCGTCTGTGTGCATGTGTGTTTTGTGTGTGTGCATGTGCGTGTGTGTTTGTGTGTGTGTTTGTGTGTATAACTATAGGAGGTTTCAAGTATTGGGGGCAGCAAGTGATGCTCAAGGAGGCTGAGAGAGCAGCTTCAGCCTCCGCTCAGAGCTGAGCACCCTCATAGAGCACAAAGATAGAATTATACAGAGAAAGTGGGACCAACAGCGAGGGCCAGCCCAGGTTCTCGGCCCAGATGCCCCTTACACACACTCACGATGGAAGGCAGGCATAGTGCAGATTTCCCCATATTTCAGACACCTCTTTAAACTCCTTTGGTAGAGACCCATTTTCTCCTGTCTCTTTGTCCAACATGCCTTGCTGCTTACCCAGGTAACATGTCCCTTCCGTGACAGTAACAAGGATTTGCACCTTGGGAGAGACTGCTGGAGAGCCCAGCATCACCCCGGGGAGTGAGACAGGGGTGCACGTGTAAATCACACAAGAAATATTGAACTTTGGGAGCCTGCAACCAATAATATGCCACTTTATTCCACTCCTGCCGGAGGTTTATATATGTTACTGTCACTTTTATACTGTTCTCCAGCACTGGTAATTTTCTCCCAATCTAATTTTTATTTCCCAAGGGTCTACCAAGGTTAAAAGTGCTAGAAAACCAATGGCAATTCTTTTGCCAAGGGATAGTAAATTAAATTAGCCATTGCTGGTGGCCAGGTCCGGTCAGAACTATTTATATGTAAATAGTTGTGAAACTCCTTAAGGCCTCACTACAACTATTAGTTCATTCCAGATGTTGACCATGATACTAGAGGTCATGAATAAAAACTCTGGAAACGGGGAACTCGTTTCTGCTCAGCCTCATTCTCGCTTGCCCAGGCTAGTTTTCTGTAGTTTAAATATCAGTTGGTCTGCAATGACGTCTTTCCTGCCAGCTTCACGAACTGAGAATGTAAAGACGCTGTCGTTGAAGAATTAAAAGTCTTACTGAAGACATTCTTTGCCTAGAATGGAAGGGTTAAACCGGATTGCATCGGTATTGGTTGGCATCTTGTCCTGGTTTCCAGGTCGTGTCCAATCAGTGGAGTCTTGATTTGCATACTGTTTCCTGAGTGGCCAGGTCGGTTTTACCGACAGCAGACTCCACCTCTCTGAGGATGCCCTCAGAACTGGGGTGTTCTAGGGAGGAGCTTCTCAGGGAAAAGGAGTCTTCCCATTGATGCTGTTGAGAAAATACAGCCCCAGTGTTCCAACCTGGTGTCTCTGTCTGGTTGGATTTAGTGTCAGAAGATTATGGAGGATTGCTACAGAAGCAAGCTCTAGGACTTAAACCCTTCTGCTCTTCTTGTCCTCCTCCTGCACCAAGCAACTGGACTCTGGCATGCCACTTTAAGCTGCTTCCGCTCAGGGGACCCTTTTTTCCATGTAGCCATCTGATTTCTGGGCTGCCTTCAGAATTTATAGCGGGTTTCTATGTTCTTGAGCCTATCTTGAATGAGTCTTTAAATCAAACCCCTCAATACTGGGCTCTCAAAAAGGGAAAAGGAGCTTTTTATTGAAATAAAAGAGAGATGGTAGAAATCATCCTCTTCTCTCAGCCCTGTTCCACCATTCTTGTCCCAG
>PVKS010048244.1:0-12484 GCA_004027875.1 Aplodontia rufa | reverse complement strand
GGTCATCGTGCTTGCCAGGCAAGCGCTGAAACCGCTGAGCCACCGCACCAGCCCCGATAAAACTCTTTTAAAAGCCATATATAAACTCATTTTTGAGTCTGTGAAGTCTAAATATTGTCTAGAAAAACTAATAAGAGTATTAAAAGATACAAAAAAATCCAAACACAGAAGTCACTGGGTCCAAAGAAGCAAGGTAGAACTTATGATAATATGGGGAAGAAGAATTCAAACTTGGAAAAATCCTCCACAGTGAACATAGGGAAATGAAAATCACATGCATTATTTCTCGGTACATAATAACACTGTGAAATAATGCATACATACTTCTTCAAAGTTTTGGCTAAAGATAAAACAACCCAAAACAGGAAGGGTTTTTTTTTTTTGTACAGGTTAAAAAGACAATATGTAATCTTACTTAACTAGAGGTAAAGAAGGCAAATGAGACACACACAAATATTATTCAGGTGGCATGTAACTGTGTAACTTCTTGGGATACTGAGGCTGAATTGCCTAAGCACAGTTCAAGGGCACCCTCGGCAACACAAGATCCCATTTCAAAAACCACAACAAAAATCCAAATTTCATCATTCTTAATTTAACATCTTACCTCACATTCTGAGTAGGATTCCACCTTTCAGAGGGCAGTTCTCCACTCTGTGGGTCATCTACTGGAGGATGAAGAATCGAAATGCACACATCTCCATTCTATAAGATATAAATATCAAATTTAGTAAACATCCCCAAAGTGATGTACAAAAAAGTACGTAAGTTCTGTTTAAGTTTCCTTTCTTCCTAAAATTTGTTTTCTTTTAATTAAGCAAGAAAATAATCCTTTTTCTAATATTATAAAGATTCATTTGGACCAATCTCCAAAGCATTTCTGTTAAAAAAGAAACATGCCTTTAGTGCCCTTCTTCTGATACAAACTATGAAAAAAGAAAAAGACAAACATGATATTTCCTAAATATATGGTCACGAAAACTCACCATTATGATTTAACTCCACAAATATAAATTATAGGACTTAATCCACAATTACATTATAATTAATTCACAGACATGGATTATGTATGATGAGTAATACAGAGTCCTACACACTAGATAAGAGACACATGCAAAATATATTTATATAACTAAATCATTAAAAAGAAGATGGAACATTTTAAAAGAAAAAAATTTAATGAAATAAATGCCAAATACTATGTTCTCAAACTCTGTATTATTGGGGACAGAACTGAAATAAGTTATACTCCATACTTTCATTAATTGTATCATATGTCATGCATAACTAAAAAGAACAGGGGGAGGGAAGAGAGGAAGGGGAAATATTGAGGACTGAATTTGAAAAGGCTATACTCCAGGCTTTTATAATTTACATCATGATGTGTGTGTGTGTGTGTGTGTGTGTGTGTGTGTGTGTTTAAGAGAGAGACAATGAGAGAGAAAGAATCAATTTTAGTTTTTCACGTGGCTTTCGTTGCTCTGACACTTCATTGTGCACACGATGCTGGGGTTCAAACCCACATCCTTGTGTGATGCCAGGCAAGCGCTATAACAGAGCCATTGTTCCAGCCTGTGTCATGGTATATTCTAATGTGATGTGTATCTAATTTAGACATAAATTTGGAGAAATAAACCAAGATGCTAAATGTAAAATAAAATAATACTTTGGTACTTGTATTTGTTTTCTTTGCTATTATAAAATTACCATAAAATTCATGGTGTAAAACAACAAATTCATTACCTTAATACTTGTATAAGCCAAAGTCTGACAGGTCTAAAACCAGTGTATTGGCATTACTGAATATCTTTCTGGAGGCTTTAGGGGAAATTCCCTTTCCCTGTGCTACTATCTTTATGCTCACACTTCATAGTACATTGTGTTAAAACTGGAACAGAAGATCAGCATAGTTCCTGCACATGGATGACACACAAATTTGTGAAGCAAAACAATCCATTTCATATGACAGACACAAGTGTTTTTCCCTTAGCACCTTTATCTTCAAACCAATGCTTCATTTTTCTTGGCCTTTCTTCTAGTCACATTTCCTTATCTAATAAGGAACTTGTGATTATATTTAGCTTCCCAGATAATCCTGAATAATCTAATTAGCAACCTTTGCCATTTAACATATTTACAGGTTTGTGGGATTATGATGTTGGCATTTGAGGAAATTCATAATTCTACTTATTCTAATAGCAAGCAGCCTAGTTTTGCTGAAGAAAAGAGTACTAATGCACAAAAATCAAGTCAGAAGAGTATATTACTTGGTTTAGAATTTAAAATGTGTATAAATAAAACTTCTGGGTAATGAAATTGCAAGAACAGATCTGCACTTAAAAATAACAAATTAAGGGGCTGGAGTGGTGGCTCAGTGGTTGGAGTTCTTGCTTGGCATGTGCAAAGACCTGGGCTCAAACCCCAGCACCATATACACAACTAAGTGTTGCAGAAACAAAGGCCAGATGGAAAAATAAATAAAAAGTGATTCTCTTTCTCTCTAAAAACAAAACAAACAACAAAAAATAACAACAAAAAACAAATTAAGCTGGGTGCTATGGTGCACACCTGTAATCCCAGTGACTTGGAAGACTGAAACAAAAGGACTGTAAATTCAGTCAGCCTCAGCAACTAAGGGAGGCCCTAAATAACTTCCAAGATCCTGTCTCAAAATAAAAAAGGGCTGGGGGTGTGGCTCAGAGGTTAAGAGCCCCTGGGTTGGATCCCTAGCACACACACCCCCAAAAAGGATGCTTGCTTTCACTACTGCTGCTTTTATACTCCCTTCCTTCCATTCATTCATGACAGTAAGAATTTAACAGGGTAATCTACCACTGAGCTATACCCCGCAGGCCCTCTTTTATTTTTATGTTAAGACAGTGTCTCACTACCTTGTAAGAGACTGACCTGGAATTTGAGATCCTGCCTCAGCCATTGCTGGGATTACAGGTATATGCCACCATGCCTAGCTTAATCTTTTTTCTAGTCAGTGCTGGATTAGACAAGAAATAAAAAGAATATGAACCTAAAAGAAGTAAAATCATCTCTATTTACAGATGACATGGGACCTACACATAGAAAATTTCAAAAAATACAAAGGAAAGCTTCTAGAGATAAAAAATTCAGGAAGTTTTAAGACACACTCTCAAGCAGCTTTGCTGCTTTTTCCTTTTTTTTTTTTTTCCCCTCCTTTTTCTTTTCTTGCAGTACTGAAGGAGTGAGGATTGAACCCAAGGGTTACTAAAGAGTTACATTCCCAGGCCTTTTAAATTTTCATTTTTGAGTCAGAGTTTCCCTAAGTTGTCCAGGCTAGCCATCAACTTTGGATTCTCTTGTCTGTCTCTACAGTAGTTGGAATGATAGGTGTGAACCAATATTCCCAGCCTTCAAATTAGTTTCATTTCTATACATGAGTAAACATATAACCTAAAAAGAATAGTCTCTAAAAAAATCCATTCATAACATGCATCTAAAGGAATAAATCTACTCAAGGATATGAAAAATCTGTAGATTGAAAACAAGAAAACTGCTCAAAGAAATGTAATAAGACCTAAATAAATGCAAAGACAATGTTAAGATGGCACAGTTTAATTATTTAAACTACAAACTCAACGCAAATCCTATCAAATTACTAGCTTCCTCTTTTGCAAATATGGACAAGTTCATCCTAAAATTTATATACAAATTTAAGTGACCCAGAGTCTAAGCAGTTTTGAAAAAGAACAAAATTTAGAGACTCATACTTCACTGTTTCTGAATGTACTACACAACCTGCAGTCAGCAAGAGACAGTTTAATGCCATCATAATGACAAATGAAAAGAAACAAGAGTCCATATATCTACAGTCAATAGACAATTTATTTCTTTTTCTTTCTTTCTTTTCCTTTTTTTTTTTTTTTTTTTTTGGCACCAGGGATTGAACTCAGGAGTGCTCAGCCACTGAGCCACACTCCTAGCCCTTCTTATTTTTTATTTTGCTAAGGCTGGTCTCAACCTTGTTATCCTCCTGCCTCAGCCTCCCAAGTCGCTGAGATTGCAGTCATGTACCACCACAAAATGTGGCTAGTCATATATTTTTTTTTTTTTTAAAGAGAGAGGGACAGTGAGAGAAACAGAGAAAGAGAGAAACAACTTTATTTAGTTTTTCCACGTGGCCTTAGTTGCTCCAACACTTAGTTGTGTACGTGGTGCTGGGGTTTGAACCCAGGCCCTCGTTCTTGCCAGACAAGCGCCGAAACCGCTGAGCCATGGCTCCAGCCCCTAGTCAATAGATTTTTGACAAGGAAATCAGGACCATTCAATGGGGCAAGAATAGTCTCTACAACAAATGGTGATAAGACAAGTGGAGTTCCTCAAACAAAAGAATGAAATAGGACTACTACATGAAATCATATTAAAAAAAAGAATAATGGATTAAAGATCTAAAAGCTACAATCATAAACTTTTATTTTGCCATATTTTCCTTTAGTTTTTTATTTTTTAAGTTTTTATTAAGGAGTTGAGTTGTCAGACAATCATAAATGTGTATAAAGTGACAATATCATATGCATTTGGTCTTAAATCAGTTTCCTCCACAATCCCACTCCCCAGTCTCTTGATTCTTCTATATTATACCTCTATAAGAGATATACATGTCTCTCTCTCTATATATATATGATTATAAATTTTTCAGAATTAAATGATGATATTAAGTATCATTTGACAACTCAGGGGGTAAAGTGCATGCTACATTGTGGATCATCTCCCTAGCTCCTTTCCTATCCTTCTTGCCTCTCCGGTCCCCAACCCCCACCTCTCCCTTTCTCCCTCCCCCACCTACATGCCTAGATTATGTGTTGCTATGCCTTTGGTGGGTCTAATACATAAGTTTGACTACTTTTCCCCCAAGCCTGGGTTTAGCTCTAGACTCCACATACGAGGAAAAACATTCGGCCCTTGACTCTCTGGGTTTGGATAACTTTGCTCAACATAAAATCATAAATTCTTAAAAGAAAACACAGGGACCAATCTTCATGACCTTAGACTTGGCAATAGATCTTTAGATATGGCAACAAAATCATGAGCAACAAACAAAAAAATATAAACTGAACTTCACCAAAACTGAAATATTTTTTGTGCAAAGGGCATTACTAAGAAAGTAAATAGCAGTCTAAGAAAATATAAAGTCAAAGAACTCAGTAACAAAAAAACAACCAAACCTAAAAAATTGACAGCACTGGGAATGGTGGCACACACCTGTAAGAGTCCCAGCTACTGGGGAGGTTGAGGCAGAAGGAGCATTTGAGCCCCAGAGTTCCAGTCCAGCTTGGGCAAGTAAGACCCTGTCGAAGGGGAAGGGGAGGGGAGGGGAGAAGGAGGGAGGCAAAGGACAAAAATTTCTCTGAAAAAAATATACAAGTGGCCAATAAGTGGCTGACAGAATGTTCAACATCATTAGTCATTAGGGAAATACAAATCAAAACCAAAATGAGGTACCATTTCATACCACCTTAACATGAGTATTTGAAATAAAGGAAAATAAGCATTGGTGAGGCTGTCAAGAAGTTGGAACCTTCTTATTCTGCTGGGGGAAATGTAGCATGATTTAGATGTTGCAGAGGAAAAAAGTTCTTCAACAAAGTAAAACATAGAATTGCCATTTAACAATTGCAATCCCAGGAAGAACTGAAAAGTACTGAAATACATGTACATACATGTTGACAGCACCACTGTTCACATATCCAGAATGTAGACACAATCCAAATCTCAGTCAATAGATGTCTAAACAAATAAACTGTAGTGTATCCATGCAATGGAATATTATTCAGCCATAAAGAAGAATGAAGTATTGAAACATTCTGTGGCTGAATCTCTAAAAAAGAAGCCACATACAAAAGGCTACATACTACATAATTCTGTTTATATTAAATATACAGAACAAATTTATACAGAAAGGAAACTAGCTTTAATTCCCAACATGCATGAGTAAATAAAATGCAGAGATAATAAAGGTTAGTTTAGAATATGTAAAACAGGGGCTGAGGCAGTGGTTCAGTGGTTATGATGCTTGTTTGGCATGCATGAGGATACGGGTTTGAGCCCCAGCACCACGTACACGACGAAGTGTCAGAGCAACAAAAGCCACATGAGAAACTAAATAAAATTGATTCTCTCTCCCTCTCTTTAAAACAAATAAACAACAACAACAACAACAAAACATATAAAATGAAAGCTATCTAGCCAGGGACCCATCCAAATAAATTGAATGATTCTGACATATAGTTAATTTGGGCACATTAATGCCTACAGATGCCTCTTCCTTATAATTTATTAAGTTAAGAAAGAGTACATAAGTACATTTATCAATTACCTAAGTATCCATGAAATCCAATTTCTTGCAAATTATTTACAAACCACAGTCCAGCTCTAAAAGTACAAATCTGCTGGCTCAAATATCATGTTTAGTGGTAGCTAATATACTAATGGTGAGATCTTTAAGCAATGCACATCCTCAAAGAGCAACCTGTTGTCCTAATTTAAATTCCTATAAAGAAAAAAGTTTGGGGACCTGGGGGTATAGGTCAGTTGTGCAACATGTGGGAAGTGCTGAAGAAAGAGAGAAGTGAAGATTGGGGTAAAGGGAAAAGGATAATGGAGAGAAGAGAAGAGAAGAGAAAAAGAAAAGTAGAATGAAAGTGGGTGAAGGAAGGAAAAAAGGAAGGGAGGTAGGGAGGGAGAAAGACAGCAGGGTGTGGTGAAATGCCTGTATCCCAGCTACTTAGAAGGCTGAGGCAGGAAGATTACAAGTTTGAGGTCAGCCTTGTCAGTGTAATGAAACCTCATCTCAAAAAGTAGGGGAAGAAAGGAATTAGGAAAAATATAGAGAAAAGGACAAAACAAGCATAACATAGAGCTCAAATCTAATATACATTACTACAAAATCACATTGGTTAGTAAAATTATAACATCAAATCAGAAGGAATAATTTGGTTTCTCATTTCCTACCTCATTAATTTTTTCATATATATACATCAAAATGAAACTCAGACTTTCAGAGTTCTATAAGACATTCTATAAAAACTCTTCTCCAATATATATATATTTTTTTAAGAGAGAGAGGGACAGTGAGAGAGAGAGAATCAATTTTATTTAGTTTTTCCTGTGGTTTTTGCTGCTCCAACACTTCACTGTGTTCATGGTGCTGGGGTTTGAACCTGCGTCCTCGCGCATGCCAGGCAGGCGCTGTAACTGCCGAGCCACTGCTCCAGCCCCATCTTCTCCAATATTTTATATATAAGGAATACAAGCCAAATAATGACTTGTTTTAATGATAAAAACAAATGTTTTACTATTTGCCAATTTATCCTAATTTTTAATCCAAATTTGAAATATATTAGCTTATACCTTTTTGATTAAGTGATAAACTGTTCATATTCATTTGTTCAGGATCTTAAAGACCACTGGGTAAAATCATATAAAATTTCAATCTATGATTGGCAACACAAATCTCCATAATATTTTAAAAAATGGACACCATTAACATTAAATTTATTTATTTATTTATTTTTTAAAGACAGGGTCTTGTCTTGGACTCAAGTGATCCTCTCATCTCAGGCTCCCAAGTGCTGGTATCATAGGTGCATATTTCTGCTTCTGGCCATTAATGTTGATAACATAATAAAATTTTTGTTTTTGTTTTTAAAAAAGTGTGGGATGTGAGAGAAAGAATCAATTTTATTTAGTTTTTTTGTGTAGCTTTTGTTCCTCTGACACTTTGCTATGTATGTGGTGCTGGGGTTTAAATCTGCGTCCTTGTACATGCTAGGCAAGCGCTGTAACTGCTGAGACCAGTCCCAACATAACAAAATCTTAACACAATACTCAGCATTTTTATGAGTTAAGATCACAGAGCTTAAAAAAAAAAAATCAGTTCAAGCACAAGTTTTTCTGATTATTTAATAATACATGATAATTAATATGTTTTGAAGTTCCCCATTCTATACTTTATTCCAAAGTCTGCTGTTTAGTTAATACTGAATGAATTTTTTTAGTTTTGAGAAATGTAAAATGGTTGTGTAAGATTTAACATCGAGAAAGCTAAGCAAAGACTATAGGGGAACTTTCTCTACTATTTTTGCAAGTTTAACTCTAAAATTATTTCAAAACTCCTTTGTTGCTAAGCACAGTGGTCCATGCCTATCATCCTGGTGGTTGGGGAGGCTGAGGCAGGAGGATTTCAAGTTGGAAGCCAGCCTGAGCAACTTAGCAAGGCCCTGAGCAACTTAGTGAGACCCTGTCTCAAGATAAAAAATAAAAAGGGCTAGGGGATGTGGCTCAGTGATTAAGTGCCCCTGAGTTCAATCCCAAGTACTAAGTACCAATTTTTTTTTTTTTTGTTAGCTTGTTTTGTAGTACTGGAGATGGAACACAGGACCTCACACAAACGAACTAGGCAAGGATAGAGACTACTAAATTAACAGAAGTTATGTTCCTAGTCTTCAAAACATGTACCTCCAATTTTTTAATTGGTGTATTACAGTTGTACATATTGATAATTTGTTCTTCCATATTCATAAATGCTCGCAATATAACAATTTGGTCAATATCATTCCCAATATCACTCCCCAGCATTTCCTTCCTCTCTCCCTCCCTCCTACACCTTTCTTTCCTCTAGTGATCTCCCACCTCAACCTTTGTTTTCCTTTTTCCTATCTCTAGGGTCTGCATATGAGAGAAAACATACAGCCCTATTGTTCTGAGTTTAACTTATTTTACCTAACATGATGGTCTCTCCATCCATCTTCCTGCAAATGGCATAATTCATTTTTCTTTTTTATATATATAGAGAGGGACAGTGAGTGAGTGAGAGACAGAGAAAACCAATTTTTATTTAGTTTGTCATGTGGCTTTCATTGCTCCGACACTTCACTGTGTATGTGGTGTTGGGGTTCGAACTCGTGTCCTTGTACATGCCAGGCAAGCACCATAACCGATAAGCCTCTGCTCCAGCCCCTCATTTTTCGTTATTGCTGACAAAACATGTGTTTGTTTGTTATCACTGACAAAACATGTGTTTGATTATTTTAAGAAAGAGGGACAAAGAGAGATGGGGGGGCGGAATCAACTTTTTATTTAGTTTTTCATAGGGCCTTCACTACTCCATACCTCATTGGGCATGTGGTGCTGGGGCTCAAACTCACATACTCGAACATGCCAGGCAAGCATCACAACCTCTGAGCCCAAAACATGTGTTTTTTTAAAGAAATGGATGTAAATATTTTTTTTAGTATGTCTAAAATATCTAGACACCGATATCCTGATGCATTTTAATAATAATCATAATAAATAAAAATTTTGAACATTTATATTTAATGACAGGGAATTATATTTAATGACAGGGGAATGTAGTTCAGTGACAGAATTCTTGCCTAGCATGTGTGAAGTCCTGGGTTTGATTTCCAGCACCACACACACACAAATTAACACTATGTTTTAAATTTACATTAAACTAGTTTAATATCATGAACTTAAACAGTTTTCCTAGTTCAGAAGAACATAAGGCAACACAACAGTATAACATTCTATGTACTCAATCCTAATGATTCCTTTGGTTTGTTATTGATTTCTAATTGGGATAAACATTAAAGTTAATTATCAGAGAAATCACAGAACCACCATAGGAGCTCTAAGATAATTTTACTAGGAAAGGAATGACTTAATACTTTAATCATACAGATGAAATTATGCAAATGATGAAAAGAAACAAAGCAGAAATGTGTTTCCACTTGTTTTACTCTAAAAATATTGCAATTCTACTATGTACAAATAATTTTACAAGAATACGATAAATCCTTATAAAAATATTCTGCTATTTCCAGGATTCAAATGTACTACCTGTCAAATTATAACCCCTATTTAAATATAATTATGTACAAAGAATGTAGAAAGTCCATATGTGCAAGGACGAAATGGTAGAAAAAAACAGGTGCTACTATTTTATCTGGTCTTTTCTGGATAGTTTAAAAATATAATTTATAGCCAGGGACAGTGGTGCATGTCTATAACATCAATGGCTTGGCAGGCTTTGGCAGGAGGATCACAAGTTCAAAGCCAGCCCCAGCAACTTAGTAAGGCTCTAAGCAACTTAGCAAGATCAGATCTCAAAATAGAAAATAAAAAATAAAATAAAAAGAACTGTGGATGTGACTCATTGTGTAAGCCCCTGGGTTCAATCCCTGGTAGCAAATAAAATAAAAAAGCATACACACACACACACAATTTATGAGTACATGGCTTTATTTTCTCGGATATCTTGACACAACCATGATTACATTCTGTAGAGCTAATTGAGCTTCTTCTCATCCTCCTAAAAAATCAGTTATCATCAGTATCCAAGGTTGACTGCTTCTAAGACTTACCGAAGATAACAAAATCTGGGGATGTTCAAAACCCTTATGTAAAACAGATCATATTTAAACATAACCTATACATATCCTCCCATATACTACATATTTAACTATGTACGTGTGCATTTATGAATAAGATGGGACTACCACTGTTGTCCTGGCTGGCTTTGAATCCAGGATTTAAGTGATTCCCCCATATCAGGCTCCTAGTAGCTGAGACTGAGACACATGTAAGTCATGGTACCGGAGCCTTCCCACATACTTTCTTCCTTCCCTTACTTATAACAATGAGTGTGTTTGTGTGTTTTTAAGTGTCTTTGTATTTAGTGGTACTGAGGGTTGAACTCAGTGGCTACATTCACAGTCCTTTTTGAGACAGGATCTAAGTTGCTGATACTGACTTCCAACTTGTATTCTTCCTGCCTCAGTCTTCCAAACAGCTGCTATTATTGGCATGCACCACTGCAACCAGCATCCCATATACTTTAAATTAAATCTTGAGGGACTGGAGTGGTGGTTCAGCCATTAGAGCATCTACATGCCATGTGAGGACCCAGGTTCAAACCCCAGCACCACATACAAAACCAAGTGTCAGGGGTAAAAAAGCAGACAAAAAAATAAATTGATTTTTTTTCTCTCAATCTCTCAAAAAAAATCATATCTTGATTATTTATAAGGCCTAATACTATGCAAATGCTATGTAATACTGTATTGTTTAGGAAATAATTAGAAGAAAAAATCTGTACATATTCAGTACAGATACTATTTTTTCTTTTCTTTTTGGTTCCCGGGATTGAACCCAGGAGCTCTTAAATATCGAGCCATATCCCCAGCCCATTTTGTTTTTGAGACAAGGGTGTCACTAAGTTGCTGAGGCTGACTTTAAACTTATGATCCTCTTGCCTCAGCCTCCCAATCCACTGGGATTATAGGAAGACACCACCACCCCTGGCTTTCATTTTTGCTTTATTTTCAACAACTGTTTCCCCCTCCTTCATCAGGTATACATAAACCTGCAGTAAACACTTTGTTGATTGGTAAAGGATGCCAAGAAGGTCCACTTTATTTAATTATTTTTAAAGAGAAAGAGAGAGAGAGAGAGGGGAAAAGAGTGAGAGAAAAACAATCATTTTTTTTTCATCTGGCCTTTGTGTCTTGTACACTTCATTGTGTATGTGGTGCTAAGATTTGAAAACAGGTCCTCATGCATGCCAGGCAAGCCCTCTACTGCTGAGCCACCACTCCAGTTCAAGGTCCATTTTATTTATATCATTGGAGATGATACACACAGGTTGGGAAAAAGCAACTCTTAAGAACATACCTTTGGGGCTGGAGCGGTGGCTCTGCGGTTATAGCACCTGCCGCGCGGACACAGGTTCAAACCCCAGCACCATGTATACAAACAAGTGCCGGAGCAACAAAAGCCACATTAATAACTAAATAAAATTGATTCTTTTTCTCTCTCTCTCTCATTGTCCCTCTCTTAGGAAAAAAAAAAGAAGAAGAATATACCTTTGGCCAAGAGTCATTAGTCCCAGATTTGTAAAATCAAAATTTTGACCCTGGCTTAAAAAATAATTCTGATATTTCCAGACCACAGCCAAGAACGTAGTAAGAGTCTCTTATGATGCTTTTGACTACATTAAATTTAATTTTTTTCTTTGTTCTGGAATGGTATTGAAACCAAACCAGTAAGCTAAACCAGCCCTTTTTAAATTTAACTTTGAGAAACAGGGTCTCTTAGGGCTGGAGCGGTGGCTCAGCAGTTTGGAGCCCTTGCCTGGCATACACGAAGACCCGGATTCAAACCCCAGCACCATGAACACAACGAAGTGTCGGAAAAACAAAGGCCTGATGAAAAAATAAATAAAGTCGATTTCGCTCAAAGAAAGAAAAGAAACAGAGTCTCTCTTAAGTTACTGAGGCTGGTCTTGACCTTGCAATCCTTCTGCCTTAGTCTCCCAAGTAACTGAGATTTATAGGCTTATGGCCACTGCAGTCAGCTTCAAATTTAATTTCTAACTATGATCCATCACTTCATTAAAAACAAGAATTTGGGGGCTGGAGCAGTGGCTCAGCGGTTTTGGTGCTTGGCTGGC
>PVKS010048243.1:0-12482 GCA_004027875.1 Aplodontia rufa | reverse complement strand
AGATGTGTTGGAATGTGCTAACCACAGGCTGTTCCCTACCTAGTTGTTTGTCTGTACTCAAAATCTGCATAACCCCTGGCAACTCCCTTAGAAGGATTATTGATTCCTTGGCTGTCTCCCCTCCTCCATATATAAAAACCTGTGTGCCTTGATAATAAACGGATTCTGAGCTGCCATCAGCTGCGTGTGGTTGCCTCCTGTCCCCGGCTGGGAGGGAAGGGGTCCCCGGACGAGGGGGGACCCAGGTTCCAGCCGTCAGCACTCACCCTCCTCCTGATCGGCTCCCAGGGGGGACAATACAGCCCCCCAACAAGGGCCAACAGGGTGGACCTCATCCTGCTGGGCCCTGATCCGCGACCTCAGATCAGAAAGGACCACGGGAACAGTCACCTTGCTCACCGCTCTAGCCCCATGACCCATGCCAACAGCCAGGATCTATACAGTCCCATTTTACCCCTGCGTCTCCTGGTTTCTCCATTTTTTTTTTTAAAGGAATGAGTGGAAAGCTTCGTTCAAATCAACCAAAATATCGGACACATTTTGCCAATGTTTTTATAAAGGTGGAAAACTGCCAACATTTTTTTCATGAGGACATTCACCTACAAGTTCAGACTTCTGACTTCTGTTGAAATAGGCAACAGTGGTGCCCACGCACGGGTGACCCTGATGTCAAAGCGGGGTGCCAGTTGCCCCCCGAAATGAGGCCCTCCCCGGTCCTACCCACCGATGCTTCCCCAATGAACTGTGCATACCAGGACACTTCTGAGAGTGAAAGAAGGAACTGTTAACAATCACACTAGGACAAACTGACATCAGCCAACCTGCCTGGGTTACCTGTTCTGCCTCTGGCCTTCATTCTTTTTTTTTGTTTTGGGGAGAGAGAGTGACAGGGGCTGGAGCGGTGGTTCTGCAGTTACACACTTGCCTGACATGCGCAAGGACACTGGTTTGAACCCCAGTACCCCGTGCACAGCGAAGTGCCGGAGCAACAAAAGCCACATGCAAAACTAAATAAAATTGATTCTCTTTCTGTCTCTCACTGTCCCTAGCTCTCAAAAAAAAAACAAAAAAAGAGAGAAAAAGAGGTTTATTTTTCTTCATTTTTTCATCTGGCTTTCATCTTCCCGATACTTAGTTGTGTACTGGGGTGGTGCTGGGGTTTGAACCCGAGTCCTTGCCCATGCCGGGCAAGTGCTCTAACCACTGAGCAACCACTCCAGTCCCTGGCCTTCATTCTTTGCACAAAGTCTGTCTTCCTTCTTATTCTAGCTCAACTGGTTGGGTTTGCTGTGCTCATCAATTTTGCATTGGGATGGAGAAGACAGAAGTTTTAATGTCTAATTAGTAAATCGCTTAAGGGGACAAACAAAAATGAGGGGGGAAGAAAACGAGAAAATGGTCAAGGAACCAGGTAGCTCAGGAGAAAGTGGGTCAGAGGAAGCAGGCAAGGTGTTGCTGGGTTGCTTCTGCGGACCACCCTTGACTTCCACCAAGTTCCAGCCAAACCCCTGCACCTCAGCTGGAGTAATAAAGGAGCTTCAGAAGATACCGTTAAGGGTCTTGATGTTCTTACCAGGGTCACTCTGTGACTTACTGGCCTGGCAGCGGGGGAGGGCTAAATTCCCTCAACCGTTTAAGGAAAAACAATGCAGTCTTGAGAATCCGAGCAAGTACCCCTCAACCTTCTGTCCTCTGGATGGGCTGTCGGGATCTCCTCTCATAATGAACCCAGAGCGCAGCTGGGCTCCTCGCCAAATGTAGCGGCCATTAGTTTGAAAACAGTCTGAAATGCTCCAGCTTTGGAATCAGTCATATAATCAAAATCAATTAATGTACCATTTGGGAGTTTGTATGTACATCCACCCCTAAGGCAGCAGGCTTTGCAAACTATCCAACTGCACCGCAGCACGGGCTTGCAGGTCTCCAATGTCTGCAATCCCAGGGACTGGAGCTTCCTGAATATCCTCTCCCCATCCGACTCAGAGAAACTGAGCATGGGGTGACTGTCTTCACCAAGGGGGAAAAAAACATTATTTCAGGGAAATCTCCAGGAAAGAAAAAGAAAAAGAATGTGTGTAACACAGAGACCCATCAAGAAGGGGAGACCTTGGAGGTGGTCGGACACTAGGGTGGGGCCACAGTGTCAAAGAGGCCACTGGCTATTACCAAGGGCATGGACTTTTTTTTTTCTTTTTTAAAAGAGAGGGACATTGAGAGCGATTCAATTTTTTTTTTCAAAGAGAGACGGACAGAGTAAGAGAGAGAGAGAGAGAATTTTTATTGAGTTTTTTACATGGATTTCATGGCTCTGACACTCACCTGTGTACATGGGTGCTAGGGTTTGAACCCGTGCACTTGCGCATGCCAGGCAAGTGTCTAAACCTCCAAGCCACTGCTCCAGCCCTGAGAATCAATTTTTTATTTTAGTTTTTTCATGTGGCTTTTGTTGCTCCAACACTTCCTTGTGTACATGGTGCTGGGGTTTGAACCCGCAACCTCGTGCATGCCAGGCAAGCATCGTAACTGCCAAGCCACCGCTCCAGCCCCACAGGCAGGTACTTCCAAAAAATCATGAAGTTTTACTCCAACAACCAAAAGAAAACAGGTGAGACTGGGGTTGTTCTGAAAAATGACCCAAATGGGGCACGGTTTATAACAGGATGGCGACTTTTCCTACAAATGTAGGGTACCAAGCTGAGAAACCTGGAAGCCAGAATGGGAAATTCACTTTGGGCTTTCAGCCAAAGAACTTTTTAGCTTTTGTTTGTTTGCATGTTTGTTTGTGACAGAACTTGCTGCGTTGCCCAGGCTGGGCTTGAACTCACCATCCTCCCACCTCAGTCTCCTAAACGCCTGAGATTCTAGGTTTGCGCCACCCTTTCTGGCTCCAGAGAGCTTATCATCACGGAGGGGGCAATCTTGTCTGGAGAAACTTTGAGCTGGAGCATACAAAGATGCAAAGACAGAGGAGAAAACCAGTATGAATTTACACTTCTTTCAAAATAAGGTGGGCCTGGGCGCACTGGCGCACACCTGTAATCCCAGTGCCTCAGGAGGCTGAGGCAGGAGGATCACAAGTTCAAAGCCAGCCTCAGCAACTTGGCGAGGCCCTGAGCAACTTAGGTTGATGCTGACTCAAAATAAAAACTAAAAAGGGCTAGCGACGTGGCTCAGCGGTTAAGTGTCCCTGTTATAAATAAATAAATAAACAAATTAATTAATAAGGGATGAGGGGAGATACTAGGTTGTACCTGCCAATTCCAGTCACACCAGTCTCCTCTCATGAGTATTCTGATTATACTATCTATAAATTAATGTGCAGTCATCTTCAAACACATATTGAACATTTCTACACCAAACCAAACATAAGGATCTATCCCTTCCTTCATTCTTGAAAATCCATCGCACAGGGCTGGAGAGGTGGTTCAGTGGTAGAGCACTTGCCTGGCATGCACAAGGACCTGGGTTCAATCCCCCAGCACCACATACACAGTAAGCGGAGGAAGAAGAAAAAAAATACGGATGAAAAAATAAAATTAGGGGCTGTAGCAGTGGCTCAGCAGTTGTGGCACTTGCCGGGAATGTGCGAGGATGCGGGTTCAAACCCCAGCACCACGTACACAACAATGTGTGGGAGCAACGAAAGCCACGTGAAAAACTAAATAAAATTGATTCTGTTAAAAAAAAAAAAGGAAAAGAAAAAAGAAAATTAATTTTCTCACTCTCTACTTTAAAAAAGAAAAATAAAAAACCACCCATCATGGTACACATCCAGGTATTCAGAGGAGCTGTCAGATGGTTTTGCAGCAATGGTCACCTTACGTCCCACATCCTCCTCCTCGGCCCAGGAGTGCAGTGCCCGGGCTTGCTCAGGAGTGCAGCCTGCTCATCAGCCTCTACTCATGGTCGCTGGCTGTGCTGTTGGCTGATGATGATAAAGCACCCTAATCTACTCAACATCAAACTCTGCTCAGCACACAGCGTGTTGTTTTCAAGAGCAGTGACTGTACCCCTGGGTATCAAGTTTCCTAAACAGCTTTCATAAATTTTAATCCATGAGGAAGGGCTGTGCACGAGCAACCTACTAAAACTCTACCGCTCATCTCCCTGCTGCTTCCAAACCCACAGCTCAGCAACCCGAAGCACTCTTTTCTTTGGGATTAAACCCAGGGATTCTCTGCCACTGAGCTGCTTCCCCAGACCGTCCCATTTTTATTTTGGGGAGCCTCACTGAGTTGCAGAGGCTGGCCTTGAACTTGCAATCCTCCTGCCTCAGCCTCCAGAGTTCCTGGGATTACAGGTGTAATTTATGATCTAGGTATTCTGTATCAAAGGAGGCTATCAATTTTCAGAAATTTCAAACTAAAGAAATATGTCAAATAAGCCACCCATCATCCTACTGCTCCAGGACCCTGTGCATTTTGAAATTTGGTTTATTCTGAATCAAATTAAGGACAGAAAATGGTAAGTTAGCAAAACTGAGCTAAAGAGGCTTGGGTAGGAAAGAGACTTTTAAAACAAAAAACCAACATGCATATTTTAATCACGGGCTCATATCTAGGCTCCCGTTTGCATATATTAGAATTCATAAGGAAATATATATATATCTGCCAAACCTTCATCACTAATACATCAGTATCATTATCCAAGCCACTAGACGGGTTGACAGTAGTGTCCAAAAATCTGTATCTGGCTGAACAGCTATTTTTCCTCCCTAGGTCTCAGTTCCTCACTTAGAAAGTAGGAAGAGGATGAGACTACGAGACACTGCCCCCAAAGGTATCGCAAAGAGTCATTTGGACAAGGTAGGTGTCCTTTGTCACCCAGCACCTGTCCCACGCTATGCACTGGTAGAGGTAGTGATCATTAACATTCCGGTCTTACCCAAGCTGACCTGACGCTTACGAAACAGACAGCACTCCTCGCCGAGGATTCTCAGTCTAAGCACGGAAACATCCAGGGACCAAGACGACTGCTAATAAAAACCAACAACCGGACTCAATGTGTGAGTGTGACAGAGAGCATGTGAAACTACAAGGTGCACTTGAATTACAACAACGTATCTAGAAAATTTATCAGTTTCGCAGACTTTAATCACTTTCCTAAGTTCCTAAGTTTTCTAATTATTATTATCTGATTGTTCAGTAGGTAAAATACCAGCCAATCTCTGCAGTTGCCAGAACTCAAGATTCTTGGTTGGGTAATAAAAAAGAATAAAAACTTAACCTACAAAGTTCTCCTTAAGAAAATGATCAGTTTCATCCGCTGGCAAGAACTGTCTGAGAACAGGATTCTAATAGTAGTGATAAGTCGGGGTTCGATGCTACCGCAGAATGAAACACAGCTCCCAAGAGCAGCAACAACATGGGTACGAATGTGCAGACCTTGGAAGGCGTTGAGGACTGGGTGTCACGCCAAATGTTTTTATTAAGGGAAATTAACTGTGTGCAAAAGCATCAGGGTGGGGCTGGAGCATTGGCTCAGGGGTTACGGCGCTTGCCTGGCATGCGCAAGTACACAAGTTCAAACCCCAGCACCACGAACACAACGAAGTCTCAGAGCAACAAAAGCCATGTGAAAAACTAAATAAAAATTGTTTCTCTCTCTCTTTCTCTCTCTCACTGTCCTCTCTTTCTTTAAAAAAAAAAAAAGCATCAGGGTGTAATGAACCCTTGTGTACCCATTACCCAGCTGCTGACATTATCCCAGTCTTTCATGTGTGCGTGTGAGAGAGACGGAGTAGAAATTGAACCCAGGAGTGCTTAACCCCCACATCCCCAGTCCTTTCAACCTTTTATTTTGAGACAGGATATCACTAAGTTGCTCAGGACCTCGCTAAATTGTGGAACCTGGCCTTGAACTTGCGATCGATCCTCCTGCCTCAGCCTCCGGATTTGCTAAGATTACAGGCATGTGCCACTGCACCCAGTAAAACTGTCCAAATCTTAAAGCTAATCTTGTTTGAAAGCTAAAGTATTAATTATACCCTCACTCCTCACCCTGATTGTTTGGAAGCCAATAACAAACAGTGTAACGCTCGTGATATTAAAGGGAGAAAGTACGACTGTCTATAAAGCATAATTGAATTTAAGAAACTAGCCCAAAGTAACATACATGCCCGGCAAAAGTCTCTGCACACAAATACTAACAGTGATACTCGGGGTGATATGAATACAGGGCTCAGTTTCTGGAGGATGTGTTTTTACTCAACCTCTTCTGCAACATTAAAAAAAAATCTAAATTAAACACCAACTCATTCTGTCCTTAAGAATATTTTTTTGTGCTAGAAATGAAACCACCCCAACAGTCACTTCCACTAAAAATACCCAATCTGGAGCTGATGCGGTGGCTCCGCAGTTGCAGCATTTGCCTGGCATGCGCAAGTACATGAGTTCAAACCCCAGCACCACGTACACAACGCAGTCTCAGAGCAACAAAAGGCACATGAAAAATAAATAAAAGTTGTTTCTCACTCTCTCTCTCTCTCACTGTCCTTCTCTCTTAAAAAAAAAAAAAAAAAAAACTTACTGGTATTAATCTTGCTTAAGCCTCTCCCAACCTCCAAAAAAAATGTTATCCCAGCCAGCAATGAAAAGGTATCAAGAGGGAGAATTACACACACACACACACACACACATGTAAACATATGTGCACACACAGATACAATAGCTCTTGCAAAGAACATTGCCTGCTATACATCACGTGCTAGTTTTTACTAGAAAAGAAATCATTATTCAAAAAATGTTAAGAGTGGATGCAAATTTATAGGGCACCATTACTGAATGACAGACATCTGCAGTGGGGGTAATGCTAGGCTGTTTCTTTCTTTGTTGATTCAACAATCAGCACTGAATGTCTTCTGTTCTAATTTATTTTAACTTCTGCTTAATTAAATGCATAAAAGAACTAATGTGTTGGATTTGGGGATTGAAAATGACTTTCACCCAGCTGTTTTTAAATGCACGAGGAAATTTCCTGAATATAATTGTTCTTTTAGAGGCAAAAAAAAAAAAAAAAAAAACCAGACTGTAACCATGACATTTGCACAGAGGGGAATTATCACCTAGTGACACTGGCTGACAACTTCTAAACAGTTATTTCCCAGGACTTTCCCAGCTACCTCATGAGGTGACACACACATTGCACAAAGAAACAGGAGAAAATGATTCTGAATTCCTTTTTTATCCTTTTGACCTACAGGTAGTCAATAAACATTTGCTAAACAAAAAAGAACTCACTTTTTTGGAGAACTTAGGGAATCCTCTCTTCCTACCACCCATTTTTTAAATTGAATAGTAACAGAGTCCCATTATGGCTGTAAATTGCATTAGGTCACAGGAAAATCTAAAAATGGGAGGGGGGAGATGGTGATTAGTTTCAGATTTTCGGTTTTTTGTTTTTAATTGCCGTACTGTTGATTGAACCCAGGGACGTTCTACCACTGATCTACATCCCCAATCCGTTTCTGTTACTATTTTATTGTGAGACAGGGTCTCACATCCAGGCTGGCTTCTAAGTTGCCATCATCCCTCCTCAGCCACCCCAAGAGCTTTGATGAAGGCGTGTGTCCCTGTGTCCAGTCAGATCCACGTCTTTCTACTGAAGCCAACATTAATATGTCTATCTCTGAGTCAGTGAGTCTTTCTCATGAAAACATGGGGGATCTTTTCCCAGTCAAATCTTTTTAGGGCAATGGGGGACGATGCTGGTATTGAACCCAGTACCTTCTTTTTTTGTTGTTGTTTTTTAAAGAGAGAGAGAGACAGAGAGAGAGGAGAGAGAGAGAGAGAGGGAATCAATTTTTATTGAGTTTTTCACATGGCTTTCATTGCTCTGACATCTAGTTGTGTATGTGGGTGCTGGGGTTTGAACCCGTGTACTTGCACATGCCAGGCAAGCGCCATAAATGCGGAGCCACCGCTCCAGGCTGAACCCAGTACCTTCTGCATGCTTGGTGCTCTATACCAGTGAACCACACCCCCAGCCCCTGCCATGTTTTAATATAAGGAATTGACATTATTCTTACTCTGGCCCTCCCCATCACTCAAGTGTCGCTATACATTCATCTATATTTAAAAAGATTAACTTGTAGAAATATATTATTTACTCATCTTGATACCCAAGGCCAAGCCAACACTCAACGACAGCCCTGAATGCCAATGCACAATACATCATCCTTATTCCACAGGGGACAGGTATCTCCATAAGAGCTGACTTTGCCTCCTTCGGGTGTTTTATCCCATGGGACATTCAGACACTTTGTCATTTAGCAAAACCTCTAACCTAAACTTCCACAAAGAACCTGGCCAATGCCTGTCGATCCACAGGAATTTCTATGATTTTCAGAAAGCACGGAGCACCTAGTGGGCTACACAGGACAACTTCTACCGGGCGCAGAGGGACAACCCACAACATCCCAGACTCCAAATAGGAGGGTCTCTGCAAAACAGGTTTTTTTCTGCAAAATGTTCACAATATGTCCTCAAACAAAAGGATTAAACCATACAGAAAAGATTTTTTTCCTATAGATGCTGAATTTTCTCTCATCCTTACTTTTCCCCTGCATCAGTCACTCCTGGAGCCCTTGATGTTCTCAACATGGAACGAACTGAAGGGCTGCCTTTCCTACCCTGCATGGCCCCGCTTGGCGGTGTTTCTGCTTCACGCCCCCCACCCCAAGGCAGGCAGAGGGCTGAGCTGATGACCCAAGCAGCTGCAGAGAGTCCATGAAGGGCTCTTTTCTGTGTTTCCACTTAATTATTTCTCAAAGAACAAAGCAGAAGAAATGGTAGCACAAACCCAACCATGACAAATTCCCCCACGCTGTGAAAACTTGCACCAAATCTAACACCTACATCCAAGGCTCAGGAGAAAGCGATGCAGAGGAAGGAGATTTTACACGCTGAGCCTCCTGTGGCCAGTTCCCCTCTGGAAGGTTTGTGTTCGGTGTCAGAGAGGTTAATGAGTTAGTGGGTCCCTTCTAGGTCTGGCTTTGCAGTGCGACCATATGGGAAGCCGAGATAAGCAATTGTAAGATGTGGCGCTGATCAATATGGGGGCAGATAAGACCAGTTTGAAAACAGATTACAAGTCCACAATGCACTGTAACATAATTTAAACAAATAGGACAAGATGGATCCTACCGGGTAAGGTGCACTTAGGAATAACTCAGATGTGTCTGGAAGCCACAGTGACATTTTAAGACTCCTGGGAACTAATTAATTCTTCAACATCCTTAGATGACACCTAGCTGGCCTGAAAGAATTAACAGATTCTCAAAAAGAACCTGATTTCAGGATAAGGCAAACCCCTTCCTGGGTCTTCCCAAGTTTTTGTACATTAGCCACCGAGGATCTGAGCCCCAGAGCAATTCAATCAGTTCAGATTAACACAGAGACACTAACTTGCAGCTTACCACCCAGCAGGCCCTGTGGTGGGCTTTCCGACATCTTTCCAAGGGGATATGTATGAAGCAAGTACATATTCTCAGGGAAGGGACAAAGAAACTAATGGTCCAAGGGGTTAAAGTTGGGGCTGGAGCGGTGGCTCAGGGGTTACGGTGCTTGCCTGGCAAGCGCAAGGACACAAGTTCAAACCCCAGCACCATATACACAACTAAGTACTGCAGCAACGAAGGGCACATGACAAACTAAATAAAATTGATTCTCTCTCTCTCTCTCACTGTCCTTCTCTCTTTAAAAAAAAAAAAAAAAGGGAGGGGGTCTGGAGCTGTGGCTCAGCAGTTAGAGCACTTGCCTTGCACGTATTAGTAAGGGCCTGGGTTCAAACCCCAGCACCATGTACACCAATAAGTGTTGGAGAAACAAAGGCCTGATGAAAAACTAAAATGGGTTCTCTCTTTCTCTCTCTCTCTCTCTTTAAAAAAATAGTGGGAGTGGAGTTGGGGATTTAGCTCAGTGGCAGAACGCTTGCCTAGCATGCGCAAGGTCCTGAGATTGATCCTCAGCCCTGAAAACAAAATAAAACAAAACAAAACAAAAAAAAAATAGGGGGAGTTAAAGTTGCCCAAGGTCAAAGAGCCAATGAGCCTGGGAGTCTAGGAGACTTCACAGCTGAAACTCTGAGCTACCCTACCTAACTGCCGCTTCCCCGAAAGGGGTTAGGCGACTCCTTACCCACCCCGAGAGTTCCAGCTTTGCAATATTTCTACAACCCGACTGCATTCACTGATTTCCCCCACATGCACAGGCATCACGATCTGGTCTCCGGAACGTCATAGCTGGTCACCACGCCATCACCCACCCAGAGCACACCCTCTCAGCCTGTGCCACCAGTGTCTCAAGAACAACACACTTTGGTAGCCAAGGAGGACACATACCACAAGGGACATGTGTGCTACAGAATGTTAAGATAAGCCCGTGCAATGTGACTCTAAACAGGAAATCTCTTGCTTCAAAGAAGAAATACAGAACAGTCATTCCTTTAACAAGAGGCGCTGGGGTCCAAAGGTCAACTTGAACAGTCTAACCTGAAAGAGAAAGGACAGCAAGAAGGCAGAGTAAGACAGACAGGAGTAGATGCTCCTAAGACCTAGTGACTGTGCATGGCCATCAACATGTGCTGCACGTCACCGGGTCACTACCCTACCAGCATTCAAGCTGTAGTGCATGCGTGTGTGTGTGTGTGTGTGTGTGTACACACATGCACACCAGTAGGCTAGAGTTCAAACCTAGTGCCTCACGCATGCTAAGCACACGATCTACCAGTAAGCTCTATCCCTAGGTGCCAAAACAAGTTCCTTAATTAACGAATTAATTAATTAACTTGCTTACTTCACAGTGCTAGGGAGGGTACCCAGGGGCTCACGTAGGCCCTCTACCCTTGGGCTACACCTCCAGCCCCATTCTGCATGGTTTGAAATTGATCCTGAGACCTGATTCTAAATCTCCGGGAATAATTCATAACATCTCAAGTTCTACATCGCAAAAACCACCCACCCCACCCCCCCAAAAAAGAAAAAAATCGAAGCATTGAAAAAAATTAAAAACTGCCTGAAATAAACCATTCCACTCCTACATTTTATTTTGATCCACATAAGTTCAGGCCACTTTCCAACAAAAATCCAAGTTGAAAATTGCCAATCCTAGAAAGCAGCCCAGCCTTCTTCACTCCAGAGGACCTAGAAGGAAATGTCAATAATAAAAAGGCCACGCACAGTATTAGTTTTACCAAGGGACCAAGCTGTAACTATAAAGTATTTCCATTTAACTAAAGTTCAGCATAATAAATGAGCCTAAAGTATCGAGGCCACCCTTGATTTAGTACACACTAAATAAGTATTCTGTGCGCCGGGTGCGAGCACACAGCTTCAGCTTGCAGCTCTTGGTAATTTCAGATAAAGGGAAGCTTGTGTGCTGGAGTGAATCCACCTAATAAGTGACAGCCTAGTGTGACACACTTTGAGCCTGAGATAATTCCACTTCTTGAAAATATTCGAGAGCCACAACGAATGTGACTCTCATTAAACGTCAGGGAGTGTCTACAATGTTCAGCAGAGGGTAATGCTCGCAAAGTAACCTTTTTAAGAAAGCAACAAAGCCATAAAACCAATTAAAGCCATACACATTTCCTCTAATACTTTGTGTAGCATTTGCATAATTTCTGATTGGACTAAAGAAACTCATTTCTTCGTCTCCCCTTTCCCAACCTTGAGTTGCTATGTTATAAGGAAACAGCCCTCTCTCCCTCCCTTCCTCCCTTCCTTTCATACTAGGGATTGAACCTAGAGGAGCTTTACCACTGAGTCACATCCCCAGCACCCACCCCCCCACTTCAGATTTTTTTTTAGAGAGAGAGAAGGACAGTGAGAGACAAAAAGAGAAAGAATCAATTTTATTGAGTTTTTCACGTGGCTTTGTTGCTCTGAGACTTAGCTGTGTGCGTGGTGCTGGGGTTTGAACCCGTGTACTCGCGCATGCCGGGCAAGCGCCGTAACCGCTGAGCCACTGCGCCAGCCCCTTGCTGTGTGTGTTTTTAATAGTGCATTATAGTTTTACACAATGTTGGGATTAGTTGTCTTGCTGTGTGCTTCCTATAATTTTTTTTCTATAAAAGAAATCACTTGGGGGGCTGGAGCGGTGGCTCGGCAGTTTCGGCGATTGCTTTGCATGCACAGGGATGCAGGTTCAAACCCCAGCACCATGAACACAGCGAAGTATTAGAGAAACGAAAGCCACATGAAAAATTAAATAAAATTGATTCTCTCTCTCTCTTTCTCTGTCCCTCTCTCTCTGAGAAAGAGAGAGAAAGAAAAAGAAAAAGAGAGAGAGAGAGAGAGAGAAAGAAAGAAAGAGAGAGAGAGAAATCACTTGGGGCAGGAGTGGTGGCTCGGCGGTTATAACGCTTGCCTGGCATGTGCAAAGACATGGGTTCAAACTCCAGCACCACATACATAACAAAGTGTCGGAGCAAGGAAAGCCTCATGAAAAATTAAAAAACAAGAATTGATTCTTTCTCACTGA
>PVKS010048242.1:0-12492 GCA_004027875.1 Aplodontia rufa | reverse complement strand
AGTTTGCATGCTGAAGAATGCGGTCAGAGAGTCCGGCTGTGGTGGGGGGTGATCAGAGAAGTTGTTCCTTGGCCTTGGTGGGTCCACATTTTAATGGAGCAGGATCAAGATCCTAACACGAGGTCTAGCCTGTGGGTACCTGTTCTTCCCACAAAGTGTGACACTGGGCAATGGAGACAGTAGAACACTGGGCTGGGCACGGTGACAGTCAGACTGGGGACCTAGCCTCCTTCTGCTGTTTCTTTAAAGAGCTGCATGACATTGCAATCCCCTTAAATGCTGTAGGCCTCAGTTTCCCTGCTGCAGAATGGAAATCATTTCCTTGTCTCAGAAGGTGGTGGTGAAGGAAAGCATTGCTGTGGTTTAGATGTGAGGTGTTCCTGAAAAGTTCGTGGTGAGACAATGCATAGAATTCAAGGGTGTAACAATTGAGTAATGCGAGCCTTAACCTAATCAGTACCTTAACCCTCTGATGTGGATCAGCTAGGTAGGTAGGCTGTGACTGGAAGAAGCCGGTCACAGAGGGCATGCCATTGGTGTCTATATTTCATTCCCCGTGAGCAGAACTGTCTCTCTGCTCCTTGTGCCTCACGTCCTGAGCTGTTTCCTCTGCCATGCCCTTCTGCCATAATGTTCTGCTTCACTTGGGCCCAGGGCTCTGAGCTGGCTGACAGTGTACTGAAATCATGAACCAAAATGAACTTTTCCTCTTCTTTGCTATACTTTTCAGGTTTTGAGGGTTACAGTGACAAAAAGCCAACTGAAACAGACTCAGTGAAGGAAACTGAGAGGGAGAAGGTAGGGTGAGAGATGGAACCGTGTTCAGTGTGTTCCTCTCTAGGTTGAGGACTGATCACCAGTACCCGGAATTCGGTGGCTTAATGGGTACTGGGCCAGGTTGAAAGGGAACCCTTGGAGGACCCTGAATCCCACCAAACTCATTAGCTGGGATGGTGGTTCACTGAATCTATCACACACCTTGTTTTTGGCAAGGTGACAAGATGACTATTAGATGTCAATGTGGAAATGTCGGACAGGAAATTGCAAGTATCAGCCTGGATCTCAGCAAGGGATAGGGAATTGAAATGTGAAATTTCAAAGCCATAATCTAATATTGGTATTTAATGCCTATGAATTGATATTGGCTTACAAAGAGAGTTTGTAGTGATAGGACAGAGGGAAGAGCATTAATTCTTCCCTCTACCAGGGCTAGGGAGAGAGGAAGGACCTCATAAGGATTTTAAGGAGTAAACTGTAACAGGCTCAGAGGGAATGGGAGGTGAGGAAGGTGAAATAATGAGGACAGAACAGTGTGTTCTGAAGTTTTGCTCTAAAAGGGAAAAGAAATGACATGGAAGTTGAAAGCATTCTGAAGATAAGAGTTTTTAAAATTTGGGAGACAGTGGAACATATGCTTATGGGAATCAACTAGCAGGGAAGGAAAAGACAACAGAATGGGGGCTCATGGCTTGAGTACATGCCATGTGTGAGGGGACTGGAGGCTGTTGAAGGAGAAGCTGGAGGCTCCATCTTTCATTAAAAGACTGAACAAATAGAAAACACACATAAACATGGAGATTGATAATACCCTAATAAATGAAGAATGGATCCAAGAAGACATGAGAACAAAGGTTAAGAAACTCTTGGCAATGAATGAAAATGAAGACACAACATATCAAAACCTCTGGGACAGCATGAAAGCATTCTTGAGAGGAAGATTTGTAGCACTGAGTGCCTACATTAAAGATCAGGAGAGGTCCCATGTAAATAAGATTATGTTCCACCTCAAATCCCTACAAACGGTAGAACAATCTAAGCCCAAAGCCAGCAGAAGGCAAGAAATAATCAAGATCAGAGCTGAAATCAATGAAATTGAGAACAACAATAAAAAGAATCCACAAAACAAAGGTGGTTCTTTGAAAAAATAAATAAAATTGACAGACCCATAGCCAATTTCTCTAAATGAAGCAATCAACAAAATAACCAATGAAAACAGAGTGATCAAAACTGACCTATCAGAAATCCAACAGATTATCAGAAATTATTTTGAAAAACTATATTCCTCTAAATTAGATAAGCTGGAAGACATGGACAAATTTCTAGACATATACAACTTCCCCAAAGTGACACAGGATGATATTGAAAACCTGAACAGCTCAACAACAGACATTGAAATAATATAGCAATTGAAAGTCTTCCAAAGAAGAAAAGCCCAGGGCCTGATGGATTCCCCAGAGTTTTACCACATCTATGAGGAGGAGCTAACACCTCTCCTTATTAACTATTCTAAGAAATTGAAAAAGAGAGAGTTCTGCCGAATAATTTTTATCAGGCAACCATAACTCTGATACCAAAATCCCACAAAAACACGTAAAAAAAGAAAATAAAATAAAAAAAAAAACTATAGACCAATATCCCTGATGAACACTGATGCAAAAATCCTTAATAAGGTTCTAGCAAACTATATCACAAATACCAAAAAGATAATTTGGCATGATCAAGGGGGCTTCTTTTCAGGTATGCAAGTCTAGTTCAACATTCAACCAATAAATGTGATTCATCACTTAAGTAGAATTAAGGACAAAAACCATATTACCATCTCAATTGATGCAGAAAAGGCCTTCGATAAAATCCAACACCGATTTATGCTGAAAACTCTAACTATGGATCAAAGGAACTTACCTTAACTTTATAAAGGCCATATATGACAAACCCTCAGCTAGTATAGTATTAAACAGAAAAAAGCTGAGATCATGTCCACTAAACTCAGGAACAAGTCAAGACTCTCTGCTCTCACCACTTTTATTCAATATAGTTCTCAAGACCCTAGCCAGTGAAATTAGAGAAGAAAAGGAAAGCAAAAGGATAACAATGGGAAGAGAGGAAGTTCAGCTATCCCTTTTTGCTGATGACACAATCCTATATCTGGAAAATCCAAAAAACTCCACATGAAAACTGCTTGAACTTATAAATAGATTTTGCAAAGTGGCAGGCTACCAGATCAATACCCATAAATCAATAGTTTTCCTATATACTAACAATGATAGAGAAGAAGAAGAAATTAGGAAATTGGCCCCATTCAAAATATCCTCAAAAAGAATAAAATGCTTGGGAATTAATCTAACAAAGGAAGTGAAAGACCTCTACAATGAAAATTATTGAACATCAAAGAAACAAATTGAAGAAGACCTGAGAAGATGGAAAGACATTCCAATATCTTGGTTAGGCAGAATTAATATAAGTAAAATGGATATATTGCCAAAGTCACTATATAGATTCAATGTAATCCCCATCAAGATATCAATGTCATTCATTCAGATATAGAAAATGCTATTCTCAAATTCATTTGGAACAACAAGAAATCCAGAACAGCCAAAATGTTATTAAGCCAGAAAGATGAAACAGGTGAATTTGCAGTACCAGATCTAAAACTATACTATAGAACTATAGTAACAAAAACAGCTTGGTACTGGTACCACAATAGGAATGAAGACCAATGGAATAGAACAGAAGACTCTGAGACAAACTCACAAATCTTCTTTGACAAAGGTGGTCAAAATATAGCAAGGAGGAATGATAGTCTATTCAACAAATGGTGCTGGGCAAACTGGAACGGTATTTGCATGAAGTTGAAATTAGATCCTTATTCCTCACCTTGCACAAAAATCAAATCAAACTGGATTAAGAAAGTAGAAATTAAACCAGCTACCATACAACTGCCAGAAGAAAAATTAGGACCAACATTCCAGCATTTGGGAGTAAGGCAAAGATTTTTTCTCAACAAGACTCCTAAAGTGAAAGAATTAAAGTAAAAAAAAAATCTATGAATGGGATGCCATTAAACTAAAAAACTTTTGCTTAGCCAAAGAATTGGTCAAAATTATCAAGAGACAACCTATAGAATGGGAGAGAATCATGGTCTGTGATTCCTCTGACAGGGGACTAATATCCAAAATTTACAAAGAACTCAAAATACTTAATACCAAAAACACAAAAAAAGTCAATTATGGGTCAGAGAGCTAAACAGAAATTCTCAACAGAGGACATTGAGCAAGCCAATGAATACATGAGGGAGTGTCCTAAATCACTAGCAATCAGAGAAACGCAAATCAGAATAGAATTAAGAGTTCACCTCACTCCAGAAAGATTGGCAAAGATGAAGAATACAAACAATAACAAATGCTGGAGGTGTTGTGGAGAGATAGGAACAGTAGCATACCACTGGTGGAACTGCAGATCTGTACCACCACTCTGGGAGGCCGTGTAGAAACTCCTTAAAAAATTATGGATGGATCCAAACAATCCAATCCGGCTCTCCCGCTTCTGGATATGTTCCCAAAGGTGTTAAAATCAGCACATGATAGCTACACAGCAAAACCTATGTTCATAGCAGCTCAATTTACAATAACTAAATTATGGAACCAACCCGGATGCCCCCGACTGGATGAATGAATGCAAAAACTATGAATACACACACACACACACACACACACAATGGAATTCTATTCTTCTTTTAGAAACAATGATTCTGTGGCCTTTGAAAGTAAATGGATGGCAATGAAAAAAAAAATCATGCTGAGCCAAGTCAGCCAAACCCAGAGTCGCAAAGGTAGAATGTTTTTCCTCATGTGTGGAGGCTGGAGAAAGCTCAGGCTTGGGTGAAAAGTTGTCAGCAAAGGCCTAGGAACACATAATCTAGGGGAACCACAGATACGTGGGGGTCTGGGGGAGAGAGAAGAAAGAGGGGAGGGGAGAGGGAGAAAAAACAGCGAGGAATCTAGAGAGACAATCAACAATGTAGCATACTCTTTACCCCCATGAGAATCCAAATAATATTTATGCTATCATTTAATTCTGGAAAATTCACAGTCTAAACATTTATATCACTTGTAGGGGAGAAATACAGAAGAATCAAGAGACTGGGGTGTGGGTGATATGGTGGTAATTCTATTTAAGTACAAATGCATATCATACTGTTACTTTATATGCATTTATGCTTGGTCAATAACAACTCCTTAATAAAAAAAAAAAACTGAACAGACGCAGAGGGATCCTGAAAATGACTTTGTTTTTTTTCAGTTAAGTAAGAATCAATGCCTTGCAATAGAGAATGGGAGATGTTAGTGATTTGAAGAGAAGCATGAAATATTTACTATAGACAATCGACTAGGAAGATAGCAGCGACAGACTTGATGCACAATAAGAGTCCATGTGAAGTCCGTTGTCATAAACATGAAAGGAGGTGAGTCAGCTCACTTGTGTTTCTTTTTCCTGTCTTTTGTACCCCAGCATTTTCAGGCACTTCCCTGTAGGCATAATCACCAAAATAAGGCTAATTTAAGGATGAGGGGATGAAGATTAATGGTACTGAAAGTGTCACAAGGGAGAAGGTCATACAGTGGAGGATGGTGATGGCCAGTTGAGTATCAATGGGCTAAACTAGGAGGAAAGGAATTCGATGGTAAGGAAGATGACACGGCTGACGAGGTGGTGGATGTTCCACAACAGTACAAGTTTTAGGGGCACTAAACATTTTTTCAGATCAGGGCATGTGGAGAACTGATAGTAGAGAGAAGTTGTGGGTTGGGGAGGTGCAGCTGCAGCTGGACTGTGGCGTGGGCGCGTATGCAGGGGAACAGGTGCTGAACGAGCATGGAAGACCGCACAGATCTCAATGAGAAGCCCGAGGAACTCAGGGGTTTCTGACATCACATGGTCTGCATGGGAGAAGTATCACCAAGTATGACATCAGACTTTAGGAGTAGAGGTGGAGTGGGTCACACACAAGTGCCTGTAAGTAGCCAAGTTGTCTGTGCTTCCAAGAAAGGGGCTTAGGGGAGGGTGGTGGACACCTCCTGTATGCAGGAGAGATGGCTGAGGTGGGAACCCACTCCACCCAAGACTACTGTTGCCCCAGGTGTGCGGGAGGATGGAACCCAGACACCACGGGAGAGGGCAGTGCCTGTGTGGAGAACTAAAGAGGATCTTGAAGCAGTTTGTCCGGATCATGCAGTGTGGAGGAGACTGGCCCTGCATGCTCAGGAGGAGCTCCAGCCTGAAGTACTGTGTTATGACAGTCGCTGAGATGCGTTGTGGGCCACTGCAGCCAAGTGGGCTGCTAGGGTGGTGGATTCCACTGAGTGTCAGTGTGCAAGAAGCGTGTGAGAGGGCACTGGGGCTGGGAGAAGCAGGACTGGAGGGACAGTTCAGGAGAGAGACAGCGATAACTGAGAGAGGGAAAGGGAAAAGCAAAACGGAGGAGATCAAAGGACAGGAGACAAGGGGAGGAGGCAGGGAAGTCCGAGAGAGGAAGGCGCAGGAGTCCCGATGGGTCCCAAGCTGGGTCACCAGCCTAGGAGAGCCTACTGGTCACTGCCCAGGGGCACCTTGTGTCTAGAGCTAAGTGTTGGGAAAGGGGTGGCCATGTCATTCACCACCTCTACAGCATCAACAGGGGCATAGGTACACATCACCATCGCTATGGCAGAATTCCCCTGGCTTAGGTAGACGCAGAGGAGGTGGACTGAGAGATGCTGGGAAAATATTTAGAACACTTTTGCAAGTATGTATGCCTTCTAAAATACTCTGTTTTGAATTTCAACTCTTTAAGCTCAATTTCTAATCTTCTAAAATTATTTTTGATGTGTAAGGGGAAAGGAAAGAGATGGAAAATGTGAAGTGAAATGGAATAGAACCAGAGGCAAACCGTTTTCATTTTTAAAGATATGTGAGCAGAGGGGAAAATACTCTTTTCATGCTCAGCCAGATAGCTTTCTCTGTTCAAGTGTGTGGAAATCAACTGAACCAGGGACCTGTAAAGCTCACTTCAGGGACCTACATCAGGGAGGGAAAACGCAAACCAAGTCTGAATGTTTGGGAACTGAAATGGGCTAAAATATTTACTTTTAAAAATATGGTTCCAAGCTTCAAGTCTTAAACACTGTCTTTAAAATATGTCTTGCATAGTTATGCAATGCTGCAAAGGGCAAAGCTAAGGGTAAATTTAATACAAACTATTTTTCATTATAAGTGCATAAAAAATGAAATGTTCTTCCAGAAAACCTACAAAATCTAAAGAAATACCTTCAGATTATAATTAAAAAATAAAAAAGCAATTTATTCACATGGAATTTATTTTAACAAGGATGTCAGACTCCTGTTGCCAAGAGAGTCAAGACATTGTTTTTAGACAATGAGTGTAGTTGCAACCTAAGAGCTGCCAGAAATGATCAGTATGGCCATTTTGGAGGGGTGGGTAGTTTTTTAATTACTTAAGTTTTTCCTAAAATTAAAATTAGAAATAATATCACTATTAGCTTATCATTGGTGCTGTTAATAAAACAAATTTTAACCAAGTAAAATGGAAACAAGGAAACGTGGAGGAGCTGCGAGTGAAGTTCTCCATGTGATCAGCAGGGCTCTTTCCAGGGCCACTGCAGCGCTCAGCCAATGATGAACTCACAGGAGACCCTGGGAGTCCCATGCACTCCCTGGAAACTTGCCACCTTGGCGGATCATTCGAGCCCGGGCGATGTGGAAATCAACGCACTGTGGAAGGTGTGTGTGGTGGGCATCAGCCCTGGGAGGCGTTGGATACGCAAGTGCTCAATGAGGCATCCCATGTCCAGCAGGCCCGTCGGCCTCTGCCTGTGCATGTCTCAATGTGCGATGCGGGACAGACACAAGCTTTATTCCAGTGCGCTGTGAAATAATTAGGAGCTGGTCCATCAAGAGTGAAGACATGGATCAGAAGAAAGCAGAGTGCCATTTTGGGGAAAATAAAATTTAGAGCAGATTATACCTGGGCCCGGTTAAGGTGTTATCTCCTCTGCTGGACTGGAAAATCTGCAGACAGGATAATAACCCTGCCCTCCCTTCTTGCACCACTGCTGTGAATATAAAGTGGAGCCAGGTATCCATAGGCACCTTGTAAAATATCCACTGTTCTCAAGATTGAGATTTATTTTTCCTTTTACTTCCAAGATCCCCAAGTGCCAGTGGGCTTCTGAACATCTGGAATTGCATCCAAACCTGCATGTTATGTGTTTGTCCTGGATGTATGCACCTAACGAAGTTTTATTCATAAGTTAGGTACTGTAAGTGGTAACAACAGTAACAAATAATTAAATAAATGACTGTAACACTGCATCATGAGGAAAGCTGTGTGGGTATTGTCTCCCTCGAAAGTCTCAAGAGAAATATTAGAGTTTCAAAGTGTGGTTTACTGTGGGGCACCCGACACCACACAGAAGGGACAAGTGGCCTGAAGCCTTGCTGTCTGGGATGCGGGTAAAATCAAGCTAATCTGGGCCTCCAGGACTGATTGGAGCAGGAAGTCAGCCAGCCAGGGGATCTGTGTCGACTGGTTCTGGGGGAAGAGAGTGTGGATTTGAAATCAGAAAGAGGGCCTTGAGTTCCTGTTGAATCCCTGCCCTTGCCCTGGAGCTGGTCCCTTCACTTTGCCAAGCCTCTTTGCCTCCTGTAAAATGAGGAAAATCCATTGGAGATGTGGCGCCCACGTGGGGAACCACGGAGACGCCATGATGCACAGGACACTGGCTGGCGTTGAGAGGTGCTGTGCCCTGCACTAGGTTAGCAGAGCTGGCCCTGCTCAGGTGGGGAGACAGCCACCATGCACCTGGCAGCCTGCTCCAGCCACCCACAAATCTAACCTTATTAAAGGCAATTCAAAGAACCACGGTGGATCCTCTGCTGTCAAAATTTAGTGAATAACAACAAAAAAGTGAATTGCTCTTCTGTCCTTTTATGTTTTTTATGTGAACGTTGAGGAAAACATTCTAGGATTCGGAAGATCAAAGCACATTATCATGCTCGTGTGTATCATCTTATGCAAAGCAGTACCAGAGCCAACTGCTCCTGGATCCCCAAGTCTTGCTTAATTTAGCATCGTTCATCATCACTCTTTAGACCAGCTCCTTGTTTAGCTTTCAGCCCACAGGCTGGGGAGCTAATATATGAAGTGATCTGAATTAATGTAGAGAAACATTAGAGGTGCTCATTTTTCAGGTGGGAATGATTTCCCAAACTATCGGCATCTGCTGCGCTCCTTTTTCTCAGTAATGTGCAGATCGGCAAAGCCATCATGTTGCATGGCTCAGCCTTGATATTGGTTTTTCGGAATTGTACGACTCTATCCCTCTCCAGATGTTTGCAGATTCCTACAGCTGAGTTTGTTTGCAGAATCAGATCATTTTCCAGTTTGTGGGTTACCTGATCTCTTCCCATCCTCTCTTCCTCTTGGAAACCTGTTTTTTTTTTTTTTGTTGTTGTTGTTTTTTAATAGAACCTCCACCAAAGACCACATAGCAAGGAGGAGAAACAAATCATTTTGTTACTCATTAGCTACTTGGAAAATATCTGAAGGTTTTAGCTGAAATCTTTTAAATTATTTATGAATTTGAATTATGACTGATTCCCTAGGCAACAATTTGAAAGATAAGTTAGATAGGTGGAAATGCATGCGTGGATGCTGAAAATATAATTTGAGCGGCATGCATGGGAGGGACTCCGTCATCTGCTATTTGTCAAGATCATACAATTTTAGGAATTTTTCACATCGTTCTTTCTTTTCTATTTTGATCTTCCTGTATTTAAAACACTCATTTTGTTTCCAATCGCTAATGAACGGTGACAAGAAGACTCCTTCAGCACCCCACCCTGTGCGTTCATTGGAGCCTGTGCAAGCAGAGCTACCGGCACACAGCACACCATTGTGGTCTAAGTTCCAGCTCTTGGTGTCCAGTTATCTCAAGCTCAGTACCCAGCACAGTCCACAGAATCCAACAGAGATTAGTCATTCATTCAGCAATAGCTCAGAGCTTATGCAAACCCAAGGCAATGGGCCATTGATCTTTATGGAACACCTGAAAATGCAAAATTTTGTATTAAACTAATTTTTTATGCAAATATATCTTTTTAGTATCCATGATTTATGCCACAAAATGAGTCTGGATTAAGCAAATCACAATCAACATTTAAATTCCTTTTTTGGTGGTTTGGCATCCTGACAGCTGCCTGATTTCATTCTCTGCTGTATAGTGATCGACAAGTTACTCTTTGTCCTTTTTGTTAAAATAGCAATTATTATTTTTATATAGAAAAAGAAGGAGAGAGTAAAGCGTGTCTAATAATTTCCTAGAGCAGATGGTGACTTCTGACAGTTCACAGACACAAGGCAGGCATGCACAAGTTGAGTTATTCCCAACAAGATTCCCTTTCCTACAGCGGCCCCCATGCTGACTGCTTCGTATACTCTCCCAGCCAAAGATGATCGATGCTGCCCACCTTCCAGGCATGTTTCCTGAGTAAAGCAACAGTAACTCTGTGCCCCTCAGAATCCACAGAACACGCTGCTTGTTTGACTTTATTTCCTGCTGTGTTTCTCCTGTTACTGTTACTATAAGAAAGTGACGGAGACTATTTCTATTCTTTAGGGAAAAGTGGTTTATAGAGCTCCAGTTCAGGTTCAGGGGCCTGGCCCTGGTGTGGTCCTGGTGAACCCTCTTGGCAGACAGCACTGCAGAGGCAGGAATAAGTGCAAGAGGGAGAGGTCACAGGGGCGGCAGGAGGCCCGGAGAGACCTAGGGGTCAGGCCTCCTCTTTTCTAATTATTGCTCATGCAAGAACTAGGGTTCCTAGCAGAACTACCTTAAGGCTTCTAGAGGCCATTCCCCAGCCACCTAAGCAACTCCACCGGGCTCCACCTCTCATCCCACCACATTGGAGACCAAACGTCTACCATAAGGACCTTTGGGGGGACACAGACAAGACACATCAAACAGGAGCATGGCCCAGTGCAGCGCACTTACCTAGGGTGGACGAGACCCTGGGTTGGATCCTCCGCACTGGAGAAAGAAAACCGCAGGCCACAATACCTACTGATTCAGTTCCTGATTCTTACCATGAAATTCTATTTCCTAAAGACACACATGCAGCTCCACATTATGCTAACATGGGATGACTCATCTTTTAAAAATCCATTTCGCTCTCGATGGGAGTTTTCTCTCTTTTATCTTTTTCCTGTTACAAATAATGTTTTACAGACACCCTTGTTTACTTGTCTTGGGATTTTAAAAAGTATATCTATAATTTAAATTCCAAATGCTAGAACTGCTTATCAAAGTTTAATGTGCATTTCAAATGTAGATGTCTATTAGCAGCTGTCCTGGAAATGTTCTTGCCAATTTGCCTTCTCCCCTGAAGTGCAGGGGTGTGGTATTTCCCCCATGAATCCTTTGGAGTACCTTTTAGTAAACAAGTTGTTAGCATTAAATGTTTTGTCTCTCAGTAACTGTTTTCCCAAAGGTTAGCCTTTTTCAATATGTTCATTGTCCATTTCTATGCCTTGGTTGTGAGCAGAGTCTACATAAAATGCCCATTTTTCTGTTTGATTCTTTTTCCTATAGTTTTACCTGAATTCTTTGCCAATAAAGGAAATTAATTCTCTGTTATACTTATCATGGAATTCATGTTATTTATGAATTTTTCCAAGCAAATATTTTAGCTATATTATCAATTTGGAAACTTTTTTTTTTTTTTGCACAAGGAATTAAACCCAGTGGTACTTAACCCCTGAACCACCTGATCCACATTCTCTAGTGCTATTTATTTAACTATTGAGACAGGGTCTCACTAACTTGCTAAGGGCCTCAGTAAGTTGCTCAGGCTGGCTTTGAACTTCAGTCCTCCCAAGCCTCTGAGATTACAGGTTTGTGCTACCACATGGGGCTTGTAAACATTTTTTTTTTAAATGTTAACATTCCTAGAATAATTAGAATAATTTGTGGCTGATAACAGGTACTTAATGTAGCTTGTTATTAATGTTAATATTAGTAGAACTTTCATCCCAAGAATGTGGATGTGTGCATACGCGTGTACACACATATCTTTACTTCCTTGTACATATTATGTTTTTATGTTTATATTAACTTTTGTGTCACTTAGAATAATATGTTGGGTTATGTTCATTAATTTTCCATCACCACAACAAAGCACCAGAGAAAAACAACTTAAAGGGAAAAGATTTATTTTAGATCATAGTTACAGATGGTTTTAGTCCTTGGTCAGTTGGTGCCATTGTCTCCAAGCTAATGAGGATGGCTGAGCATCCTGGTAGAGCGAAGCTGCTTTCCTCATGGCGGGCAGGAGGCAGAGGACTGGGTGCTGGGGAGGGCAGGAGAGACACAGAGAAAGAGAGAGAGAGAGAGATCAGAGAGAGTAGGGGAGGGGAGAGAGATAGAGAGTGAGGAGAGGAAAGAAAAAGAGAGAGATAGATGGGGAGGGGGAGAGAGAAAGAGAGAGCAGGAGGAAGAGACAAAGAGAAAGAGAGAGATAGAGATCAGAGACGGTAGGGGAGAGGGGAGAGAGAAAGAGAGTGAGGAGAGGAGAGAGAAAAAGAGACAGAGAGAAAGAGTGGGGGTAAGGAGAGAGAGAGAGAGAGAGAGAGAGTGGGGGAAGGAAGAGAGAGGGAGG
>PVKS010048241.1:0-12478 GCA_004027875.1 Aplodontia rufa | reverse complement strand
GGTCCAACACTTCAACATTTGGGAGTAGGCAAAGACTTTCTCAACAAGTCTCCAAAAGTGAAGGAAGTAAAGTCAAAAATCAGTGAATGGGATGCCATAAAGCTAAAAAGCTTTTGTACTGCCAAGGAAACAATCAAAAGAGTCAAGAGGTTTCCTATGGAAATGGAGAGAATCATGGACTATGATTCCTCTGACAAGGGTCTCATATCCAGAATCTACAAAATCCTCAAAAATGTCAACTACAAAAACACTAACAACCCAATTGATAAATGGGCCAAAGAGCTAAATAGAAACTTCTCACCAGAGGACATTGATCAAGCCAATGAATACATGAGAAAGTGCTCTAAATCTCTAGTAATCAGAGCAATGCAAATGAAAACCACATTAAGATATCACCTTACGCCAGTCAGATTGGCAAAGATGAAGAAAATAAAGAATAATAGATGCTGGAGGGGCTGTGGAGAGATAGGCACACTAACACACTGTTGGTGGAGTTTCAGACTGGTACAGCCCCTCTGGAAAGCAGTGTGGAGAATCCTCAAAAAACTAGGGATAAGCCCACCATACCGACCCTGCTATTCCACTCCTGGGTATCTTTCCAGGGTATTTAGAATCAGCACATTATAGTGACACAGCAATATCTATGTTCATAGCAGCACAATTTACTATTGCTAGGCTATGGAAACAATCCAGATGTCCTCACTGGATGAATGGATCCAAAAACTGTGGTACATTTATACCATGGAATTTTACACAGCAATTAGAAACAATGATATTGCAGCCTTTGAAGGTAAATGGATAGCTAATGAAGAAATCATGCTGAGTAAAATCAGCTTAACCCAGAGAACTAATGTTCAATTGTCTCCACTCATCTGTGGAGGTTGGGACTAGACCCTGGCCAGTGAGAAAGTTGGTCTATTATCATGTGTTAAATCCAGATAAGATGTAATGTTTTACAACCTAATAGTTTTTTAGAGATATTGTGGGAAGGGGAAGGGCGGGATAAGGGAGGGTAATTGGGGGGGGCACTCCTGGGGGTAATTGCAATATCCAGAATATATACACATTTTATATTAAAAAATAAATAAATGGCAAGCATACATCTATCTTATAATTTCTGGTTAAGGTGTTTACCAAAGACGAATAAAAATATAGATTCACACACATCCACATACATATCTTTCATAAAAATGTTTATAGCAACTTTATTCATAATGGGGAAACTTGAAACTGAAAAAATATCAATAAGACTACAAATAGACAAACTATAGAATATTCATAAAATTTAATATTACTTACAAAAAGAGAATAAAAGATGCAGGTGAAAATAGAAGCATAAGAAAAGCCAAACCCACATTTCTTCCATTAGCAAAAATGGTCAGAATTTATTTTTATCAACTTGTTTTATGGAAACTGTTTGCAATAGCAAGATTAGTGATTAATCAAAGGGGAAAAATACATGGATCTCAGATGAGATCTTTGTGGCATTTTAGTGTGTTCTAGCCTCATTCTCACTCTCTAGGTCATCATTTTTCTTGAAGATAACCATCCATATTCCTAAAATGCCTAGTGGCTCCATGGAGAACCAGTTCACAGAGTTTACCTTTATTTTATCTAAGTCAGAACTCTTCCAAGGGTAAGGTGGACCCCCAAAAGGCATTTGTTGGAAACATTAGAAGGAAAATGAACTATCCACTGCTACATGGAGCAAGGAATGACAGCTGGGGCAAACAATAGACAAATCAAATGGCTTTGAAGGAAAAACTATGAAATAAGAGCTTTGCGGAACTGAGGTCTTTCAAAAGCTCCTGCATACTACAGGGAACCTAGAAGATTATGTGTATGTCCAGATGTGGGCACATGTTGAAAAGCAATCTAAGTAGGTCCTGACAAGGTCCTTTATCTGGACTCTAATCTCTATTCCAGGAAAAAGTAGAGGCTAAGGCAGAGATATAAACTACCTGACAACTGAAGGCTTGCCCCAAAATACAGTGCTCACCTACAAAGACTGGAAGATTTGTATCTATTAGTGATTGCTTGTTTGGTTAGTTTCAGGGTACTAAGAAAATCTGTGTTTAATTGCTAGCTGGCTAATGAGGTAACAGAACAGAAACTACAGTGGTATACATGACAAAGAATATAGACTTTACAGTTATTAGTTCAGAAATCATTGCATCATAAAAATAGCAGTTACAACAAGGAGAACAAAATACCTTGGAGAAGGGAGGGAATCTTATCTAGAGAGTTACTATATGATCATACATAAAATGTCCAATTCTCAAAGAAATCATAAGGCATGCAAAGAAATAAAAATGTCCCATATGTAATTTTAAAAACTAATCAAAACTATTGCTGGACATTTAGATGCATTAGACAAAAACTTTAATTCACCATTTCTAACTTTGCTCAAAGAGCTAAAGGAAACCACATTCAATAGATCAAAGAAACCATAGGAATGATGTCTTATCAAGTAGAGACTACCAATATAAACAGAGAAAATATGAAAAGAAACCAAATAAAAACTCTGGAGTTGAAAAGTATAATAACTGAAGTGAAAAATTCACTAGATGTATCAACATGAAATTTGAGTGGGCAGAAGAAAGAATATGTGGAATTGAAGACAAGTCCATTGAAAAATACCAAGTCTTAGAAGCAGAAGGAAAAATCTATGAATAAAAGCAGGCAAATTCTAAGGAAGATGTGGGACACCATCAAGTGTGTGTGTGTGTGTATGTGTGTATCAGAAGCCTAGGAAGGAGAATGGGGGAAAAACCAACTATAAACAAATAGAAAAATATGAATAAACATATAATAAGTGAAGAGATTAAACCTGCAATTTAAAAATTCCCAACCAGGAATAACCCAGAAATGGCTTCACTCTTAAATAGTTAAAGAATTATCATAACTACTTCTTAATTTCTTTTTCAAAATATACAAGAGGAAGGAAATCTTTTGAACTTATTCTGGGAGACCAATATCACCCTTATGACAAAGACAAACCAAAGGATCATAAGAAAAGAAAATAATGGGTCAATATCCTTTAAGAATACAAGTGTAAAGTCCTCAACCAAATACTACCAAATAAAATCTAGTTGTATATTAAAAATATTTTATACCACTAGGTAAATGTAATTTATCCCATGAATGCAAAATTTGTTCAACCTACAAAAATCAACTAATGTAATATTACATTAATAGAACAAAGAAAGAAAAAAAAGAATTAAAATTCACACAGAAGAAGCATTTAACAATACACTTTATGATAGAAATACTAAACTAGAAATATAAAAACACTTCCACAACATGATAAAGAGCATCTATGAAAACCCATACCTGTTATCAGACTTAATGGTAAAAGGCTGAAAGCTTTCCCCCTAAACTCAGGAATGAGAGAACTACATCAGCTCTATCACTCCTATTCAACATGTAATTGAAGTTCTTACTGGAAATGTTAGGCAAGAATGAAATTCATTTGAATTGGAGAGTAAGAAGTAAAATTTTTTCATTGCAGATTACTTGAATATGAATGGTTGCTATGGGGAGAGACAGGGATCAGGAAGGGTGATAAGAATCACACAGAATCAATGACAAAAATAAACTCTTAGAGCTGAGAAATAAATTCAGAAATGTTGCAAGATACAAGTTCACCACATGAAATTCAATTGTACGTTTATACAGTTGAAAGGAAAAATCCCAAAGGAAATTGATTACACAATTCCATTTCCATGATTGCCAAAAAGAATTCAAAGTTAGAAATAAATTTAGTAAAGGAGATAAAGTCTTAGACACTTGAAACTACAAAAACATATTGATCTAGGTGCAGTGGTACAGTCTTGTGAAACCAGTGCCTCAGGAGGTTGAGGCAAGAGGATCACAAGTTTGAGGCCAGCCAGGACAATGGAGGAAGACACTGTCTCAAAATAAAAATAAATAAATAAATAAATTAAAGAGCTTAAAATGTACTTCCGTAATAAAGCACATCTGGGTTCAAACTCTAGTACTGAAAAAAGGAAAAATGAAAAACAAAAATTACCAAAATAAACTAAAGAAGACTTAAATAAGTGGAAAGAATCCATATTAATGAATTTGAAGACTCAAGAATTGTTAAGCTAGCAATAATATACAAAGTGATCTGCAGATTCAGTGTGTTTTCTATAAAAATTCCAATATTTGTTTTTGTAGACATGGACAGGCTAATCCTAAAATCATTATGGGATTCCAAAAGAACCCTAAATAACAAAGAGGAAAAAATGTTGGAGGACTTACACTTTCTGATTTCAAAAGTTATTATAAAGCCAAAGCAATGAAAACAATAAGATACTACCCAAAAGCTAGATATATAAAAGGACAGAAGCAAGAAAGTGAAAGCAAACCCATAATGTATATCCAGTTCACTTTTAGCCAGGACATCAATAATATGTGATGGTGAAAATAAAATTAGCCTCTTCAACCTTTGGTGTGCTGAACACTGATGTGCAAAAGTGTAAAGTAGGACATTGACTTTATTCCATACAAAAAAAAGTTAACTACAGATGATTAAGAAAGCTAAATGTAAGTGCCAAACTGTACAATCTACAGAAGAAAACACAGGGATAAACTGTTATGATTTTCTTCCTCCTGTTTGCTTCTCATCATTATCACTGTGGCATATTTTTCTTTGACTAATATGCAAATAAAGATGTTCTTCCAACTACTGATTTTTAGTGGAAATTAGAATGTTTCAGGCTAAGAAGGCAAATAAAGAAGATAACATCAGCACATTTCTTTTTTCTTTTTTTTTTTTAAGAATCAGTTTTATTAAGTTTTTCACATGGCCCTCATTGCTCCAAGACTTCATTGTGTACATGGTGCTGGGGTTTGAACTTGGGTCCTGGTGCATGCCAGGCAAGCACCATAACTGCTGAGCCACTGCTCCAGCCCACATGAGCACATTTCTGAGATTCAAGAGAGAAGATATAAGGGTTTGCATAAGAAGTATTATTCAGCATCCTAATTCCAATTTATTCAGTGAACACACTACTTAGTCTGATTTTGGTTATGGTTTCTCCATCTCCCAAATCAGTGTATGTGTGTATATTTTCTTCTTATCTTTCTAAAATCCTAAAGCATTTCCAAGATATTTGCAAATTTTGTATAGCCTCTGAGGAAATGTTATAGAAGCTCCAAAAAATAAAATATTATTGTAGCCATGGCTTGCAAATATTTTTTAATCTGTAATATTATTGCATAGCTAAGCATTTGGCAATTCTCCTACCTATAAATTGAACTTCTAGTCTTTAATTTAGAGGTGTTTATCCTAGTGTATTTATTTAATTTTGTAAACAATTTAATTCATATCAGATACCAACAAACATGCAAATATTGGCTTAGCAAGAGTTATCCTCATCTGTAATGAATCATCCTTATTTTGGGTTATTTAAAACCAACACATCCTAACTAAAGTTATTTACTGGAATAAATTATAATGTAATCCCTTTTCTACTTTTTAGACCCTTATTATTAGCTGGATTCGTTTTGAGGTCTGCATGCATAAAGACATATTCCCCCAGACATTTCCTTTTATTGCTGAGAGATTATTTTTCATTAAGTTCTTGAAAAGGAGAAAGCATGTTCAGGATTTATAATCTCAGAAGTATAAGTCTAGGAGTTTACCTGATGCATTAGCACCATTGACTCTGCAGACAGATAGGCTTGAGTTCAATGCAATCACCGCTATTCAGTACTTGGGTGAACACGGCATGGTACTTAACCTAGCCATGCTCAGTTTTCTCATCTGTGAAGGGGGATTGGTAACAATACATACACCATAATGTTACCATTTACATTAAAAGAGTATTTCCTTTAAATAGTACTTATCCTATGTTAAACACTTGCTAAATGTTAGCTATTACTCTCAGCTTGTTCATGAACTCACACTAGTCAACTGACCTGTGAACATTTCATCAGGGTAATCTTTCCAGATCATGCCAAACTATGGATGGTTCTCAATATACAGGAAATACAATTATCTTCAGAGAATCTTTGATCCAGCTGCCATCATTACACTCAGGATTAATGCTCTGAGGTTCCATTTCTACTTCAATGTCCTTGATTATTTTACATCAGGTAGTTGAGCAGAAAATTCATGATGTTAGAAAAAAGAGAGTTTGTAGGAAGAGAAGAAATTATTTACTTTTCAGTACTCCTCCAGGAAGCTATTATAGCAGCTTAAAAAAGCAGAAAGGGATATCCTTCAAATTTTGGTTCTTATTTTTGTAATTTGCATTTTCTTTGCTGAAGCAACATGGATAACTACATATATTAATTAAGAAACATGTTTACTCTAAAATGTCTTCCCTTTCCTCATGACTTATTCCATCTAGCAATTATTCAACTAAATGCCCAATCCAGTGCATTCGTGCTTTTCAAAAATGAATTAATTTTGCATGATATAATTTTTACAAGACAGAAATCATGTTCTTTTCTGAAAACTATTTCTACCTGTTCTTACTTGACACTGTTTCCCTACACATTTACATTATTCTAGAGTAATACAAGCTTTTATAAAGTCATGAACACATGAGTTGTTTTTTGCTTAGCAAAGGTAGCCTGATGCCCATACCGTCAAATCAAAGAACACTTACTTTATGGCTTAGATTAGGAATATTTGGAGAGTGATTTCTAAAATAGCAACTAATAGTTCTATTTCCAGAATATTAACATAATTATTTGTTTTCTTTTCATCTGGATATAACCTCTTTATTTAAATTGTGCCAACGTACCGTTTTTCTATTTTTTTAAAAGAAAAGAATAAATATCTAAATATACATGCTCCTTTCAAATAAAAAAAAAAACCGAAAATCTATCAAAGACTTTCCAAATGAAAGTTGCTCATTCTGATGTTGAATAAGCTGACCCAGTCCTTGTTACAGGCTATAAGATTTTATACTGAAAAAAATACTGTATTCTCAGCTAAAAATAAGTGTTCTACCAAATATAGTCATCAAAACACAGATAATTTAAAATATGTTACTTTTTCCATATTTTGTACCTATCCTTGAATAATACTGCCACAAACTGAAAATGCTTTTAATTCTCTTTAATTATGTAATTGAATAGACTATATATTTTAGAATTTAGAATTCAAATGAACAGTAAGATAAGGAAAACAAAGATAAAATGTTATTCCAAGTACCCATACCTTCTGACATAGAAATATAATCCTCAATGTTTGTCACTCCTTTGGCCTTAACATTACAACTTACTATAATCTGTTGGTGTTATATGTATCCACTTTGTCACTAGGAAAAGAAAAGCAGGTTAAAAGGATGCTTCTATTACTCTCTGTGTCTAGAAGTCTAGGTATAAGCTTAGTATACTTTTTAATTTCAAAGATCTTCTCAAATGAACTAGGGCTCAAATGTTGCCTTCAGAAATGTCTATCAGACTCCCCATATTGCTTTACTTAAGATTTAACTTGGAAGGACCAACATTTTTGTCTATTTTAATGGCTCATTGGACATGCATCAATGACATCCTTCAGAATCCAGTGAAAGTGCTACAGTTTCTAGAAAGTCTGACCCTCTTTTTAGTTAAGTGTGACTAGTGACTTTCTCTGAACACTTCTGGCAACATTTTATATCACCCATTTACAAGATCATATGCAATTTTATCTTTTATCATGTTATAAGTATATATGAAGTCTCCCCAAGGCCTGATGTTCTCCGGGACACCTAACATGCTCCCCACAACAACACTTAAGTTAGTGTATGCATGGATGAATCTCCACTTCTGACATGTTTGCTGAATGTGTTATTCTTCCAAATTGTGCCCTATAAAAGATATAGCACCTTGCCTTAAAATATAGCAATGTGGATGGCCAAATATCACATTATGAGACTCAAAGGAATTCAATTTAAAGCAATCACCAAAAGACATCATTGTCTTTGATTACACTTCAGAAGAAAAGAATCTAATTTCACATCAGATGTGAAATTGATCATCCGAAAGCATGCTTCTAAGAGAAGCCAGGTGGGTTGACCACATGGTCAAACTGGACTGTTAAACTAAGATAAGCATTCTGGAGAGTATAGCAATATTTGTCAACAAACACATCTTGGTAGATGTGATGCTGTAGTAGACAGGATACAGCAAAGTCATTGTGATATAAGTCATCTGTAAATCCATGGATCCAAAAAAAAAAAAACACATAATGCTAAATTCAATGCTAAATTCTGGGTGATTTTTTTAAATTTTGTTTTTGTTTTTTTTTCTATGCCTATGCTGCCCTTCTAATCAAGGTCCTTTTTTCTGGTGAAAGGAATCTTCTGTGATATGCAAGAAATTCTATCATTATTGAGTTTACTTTAGTGTCTTTATATAGCATTTCTCAGAAATCTACTTGCATTTCCAAAAGGAAAATTTAGCCCGAGCAATAAGCAATGAAAGTTAGTCTCTGTTTCATCATTCATAATCCATAAGAGGAAATATTCACTGGCCAAAACTGTGAGCACTGAAACTGAATTCTATTGGTACCACATACCTTCCAGTGATGGAGGCTCACTCGAGGGACTCTACCTGATTCAATTTTATCTCCCTCATGCAAACTTCTATCATCCTTCCCTGGAATCACTGTCGCTTCCCACATGTCTCCCAGTAGTCTACTCTTGCCTTTCCCCAATCCATCTGTGTGTGTGTGTGTGTGTGTGTGTGTGTGTGTGGTACTGTGTGTTGAACCCAGGGGTACTGTACAACTGAGCTATATCCTAACCCTTTGTTTTTGAGACAGGGATTTTCTAAATTGCCAAGGCTGGCCTGCAACTTGTAATCCTTCTTCCTCAGCCTCTGAAGTTGCTGGACATGTGCCATCGTGCCTGGCTCCCTAATCCATCTTTAAAGAAAAAAGAATCAGAATGTGTCCAATGTTAGTTAAACTAAGCACTGCTTCCACGGAAGCAACAAAGAATGGCTTCTTCACTGCACTTAAAATTGAATCCAAATTCCATACAGCATATGAGCATGGTCTGCCCACCATTCATCTATCAATGTCGCAATCCTGACTCCTTCATTTAATTCCACTAGTCTTCCTTTTATCTTTGAACCTTTCCAGGTCATTCTACCATTGGGCCTTTACATCTGTTGCTTGAATATCTGGAAAATTCAGCTCAAATATTGCTTCTTTATAAAATAGCAGTTTTGGGGTGAAATATGATTGCCCTCTTCCACTGGCTGAGACTAGAGTTTCCTCTGGTAAGGTCAGCTGGCCGGGTCTACCTGAGGTACAGGGCTCTGCACCAGGGATTCTGCCTGGAGTACAGGGCTGCAGCTGGTAAGTGTTACAGCTCTTAATGGGAGCAGCACTGACTCCAGCAGCTCACTGTCAACTTCTTCCTCCTGGGTTCTTGCCCTATGAATTTGAAGAATGAAATCTACAGACCAGGATGAGTGAGTGAAAGAATGATTTATTGAAGAAATAGGAACAGAACTTTTGCAGTATTTAAGAGGGTACCTGATTAGCAGGCTTTCTGTGCCTGATTGTGCTCAGCTAGGGGTTTATATAGCACTAGGATCACTAGTATTGGTCCAAACTTATGCAAATTAGGGTTTGAGAAAAGTACTAACATTATTGGTTCAAATTTATGCTAATTGGGATTTGGAAATCCATTAATGCCATTGTCAAATCTTAAGTCCCAACTTTTATTCAGTTTTGCCTTGCTTTCATTTTCTCCCACTTCTCTGGGGAAGCAGGAGGTTGATGTTAATGAATCATACATGCTCAGTGCCCAGGGGGTGGGGGTACAGTATGTAGCTGCAGCACTGCATGAAGCACAATCCAGCAGCACACGGCTATACAGTGCCCAGGCCTGGCTGCCCAACCTGACAGGTCAGAGTTGGTGCTCCTTGACTCATCTGGGTGCTGGCTCACTGTGCTGCAGACCCACTGCATCTGTGGGCAGCTCCATGCAGCCACAGGGCTCTGCTGGCTGCCCACACTTCAATACACTGTTGGTCCCCTATCCATGACTACCACTCTGTCACTCTAGGGCTCTACCACCCCACAGGTCCACCTGCTGGCTGCAGGTTTGGGTACTGGGGACCCTTGTCAGTTGCAGAAATCTTGGTCTTTCTACCCATAGCTTCCCACCTCCAATCCAGTCACTTTTCCATATCACTCTGTTTTGCAGTCACAGCAGACATCAACATTTGAAACGCACCTGCTACTTGACTTGTCTTCTCCCCATTAGAACAGAATCTTCCCAGATCTATTCCCTCCTTGGAATGCAGAGCAGTACCTGAAGTATAGATGCTCTGACTAGGAACAGAAGCAACACAGAATCTCAGTGCTGGGTCACATAAGTTCCAAAGAGAAGTGGACTGAATTTTAAACAAGGAAGAGGAAGCAAAGTTAATTTCTCCTATGAGGAGTTAGGAAGGTCTATTATTATTTGTCCCCAACACATTGAATCAGAAAATGCCCAATGAAAAATCCATAACAACAGATAATTTTGTGAACAAGTGAAATAGAATACAATGAACAGGTAAATGTGAAAACAGCTTCAGTTATCACACTTTGCCGTGAAAGGAGGAATGACCAGGCATGGCAGATTTCCCTTTAGAAAATGCATTGTTATAAGTATGCATGTACATGTTATTTTAATTAAATACAAACTATCTATAATGTGCATTAATGTATCATAAAATTTAACCTCTAGCAAAAGATAACCTGCCTTCAAATATGCACAACTTGATGGAGACTTAACAAGTGTGTCGGTAACCTTTAGTATTAAATTGTCACTTGTTCTGTATTTCCCTGCCTTTAATAAATTTATTTCTCTTTTTCTCTGATCAGAAGTGAATCCCTGGATATATTTCCTCCTCTTTGTCCTAGACAATCTCCTATCCTCAGGCCCTCACAACCAGCCCATCTATTTGCCTGTGACTTAACCCCTATAATCTCACTGGCCTCCTAAAACCCTTTCATCTGATCTAGTCACTGAGATTCTCCTTCTTCTTTAAATGAATTCCCAGTTTCATCTTTAGGTGAGCAGAGTAATCAATGGTCCAGGAAAAGCCTATTTCCTTTTCATCTTGATCCCATGTATGAGGATTTTTCAGCTTCTGAATTCAAGTTGGCAAGGAAACCGCTTTTATTGGTGCCACATGTTCATACTTTGCTTGATTTGGAAATAATTTCATTCCTGCAAATAGATTTTCCATGTTTATGAGTACTGGCAAGTTAAATGGTATCCTTGACCATCACAATTTTATGCTGGTATCAATTGTCTTTTAAAGAAACAGAATTCTCCATAGATAATATTTACATACTTTAAATATTTGGAAAAAGTTGTAGTTCAATTAAAGCTATTTCTTTTATTTATTTATTTATTTTAAGGAGAGAAGGACAGTGAGAGAGAGAAAGCGAGTATCAATTTCTATTGAGTTTTTCACATAGCTTTTGTTGCTCTGACACTTAGTTGTATACATAGGTGCTGGGGTTTGAACCCATGTACTTGTTCATGCCAGGAAAGCAACATAACCACAGAGCCACCGCTCCAGCCCTCCAATTAAAGCTATTTCTGATGTGTATTATAAACTTGCCTTAAAATAAAATTTTTTATAGTTGGAAGAGATTCTACATTTTATTGATGTAAGAGCCTCATTCAATTTTGCCATAAAAATGACAATTGCAGTGACCTTTGCATGTTCTGTCAGAAGTGGGAGTGATGGATTGACAGATCTTTCTACACTGGTTACTGCAAAAAACAATAGCAGGTCATTTTGTGTGTGTTTACAATATAGAGAATCAAGTTGCTTAAAAAAGATTCAAACAACTCTAGAAAATAAAGATTTCAAGCTTTTCATCCCAAACAAGTTCTAGAGGAAAATAATTGATATGATGTCATTACATTTTTATTCTATAGAATAATTTATATTTTTATGGATTGTATTCTCAATACAGAAAAGGTGAACAGTCACACATAACTGTTTCAAATATAATTTTATCCTAACACTAATACAAACAAAATGTTAGGGATAATTTCTGTAAATTGCAGTGCTCCCCCAAAAAGCACTTTAGAAAGTAATGGACAATAGTATTTATTCCATCCCTCTAAGAAGATAAGTAATACCAGTATTTACTATTATGATTATATTAGAGTAAAAAATCATTACTATTGTTATTATTCTTAACAACCACAATGATGGCTGCTTTTTTTCATCCTTCAGAAGATGAGCCTCACAATAGAAAGTGGTATAGGTGGAAATCCTTAAGAGCTCTTCACTAGAAAGCATTGTGGGAGAATAGGGGAAGGAAAGAGGCAAAAACAGAGGTGTGAAAGGAGAAGGGAAATGGGACTCATAAAATTTTGGATGTAGCTACAGAAACAAATCACTTGTGTGCCAATAAAAAGAAAAGACATAATTTTCAGTTTAGGGATAAAATGCACAAGAAAAATATAATCCTAAAACCTTTTCATCCCACAGCCATCAGCTCTGCTGA
>PVKS010048240.1:0-12486 GCA_004027875.1 Aplodontia rufa | reverse complement strand
TATATTTTAAATAGCTGTAAAATACCATAAGTAAAGCACAATCCAGAAAAAATAAGCATTATTTTTCTACTAATTAAAATCCTGACCCATTTCTACAATACATTTTTTCTCACATTTTTGATGCACATGCATTAATTGGCTTTTTATATGATAATGATCTTGTAGTATCATTTCAGTAGAGAAAATAGAAATATAGTTCAGTTTCCTAAAATGATAGTTCAGAAGTTTTTATTATTAATAGTTTGGAAAACTTTTAGTTTATAACTTAGTTGTGTTATTATTTTATAGGATTGTTTTGTTAGATTTAGGGAAAATCCCTTTGAAAGAAAAAAGTTTCATTTCTGATTAAGCATCAATAAGATCCAAATCCTTGGTTTCCGTTTTACATATTTCATGATTAGAAGAATTTTCTACTGACTGAGAGGCAGCTTCTAGTCTGTCGTGATGAATGCTACCCTATGAGGATCCTTAGGGGTCAGTCGGAGAGCTGGCCAGCCTTTCTCTTTTTTTTTTTTCATCATGCGTTTCTTTTTTATTCTAGCATTTAGATAAGATGACAATTTGTTATTTTATACAGCACTATAATTTTAGTTTGGCACTTTTTTTAGAGATTCATTAATTGACTTTTCTTTTTTTATTTTTGAGCAACCTTACAAGATTTTAACAAAACAATATAAAATGTGTATAAGATGTGTATATATTCTGGACATTGCAATTATCCCCAGGAGTGCCCCCCCCCCAATTACCCTCCCTTATCCCTCCCTTCCCCTTCCCATTATAACTCTAAAAATAGTATTAGATTGTAAAGCATTACATCTTATCTGGATTTAACTCGTGTTTCTAGACCAACTTTCTCATTGTCCAGGGTCTAGTCCCCTTTAAAGGAGTTCACAACGACTGCTTGCTCTACGACATGCTGTTTTTGTACACAGTTTGCAAGGTGTCAATAAAAACACTATTTGAGATGTAACATGATTGGCAAGATGGACAATATCACACAACAAAATCTTTCCCGGTTTCTCTTTTCCAGTCTTTCTTTGATCATGTTAATATCTTCACTAAAAATTATTCATTTTCATCTTTATTTTCTTTCAAAGCTGTAAAGAACAGTTTTGCACAGGTCTTCAGAAAAGTTGCTGGGTTCTGGTGCATGCAAACCTTCAGTCTTACTAGATAGCTCTTTGTTTATCCAACTTGCAGTCTTCTTCCTCATTCTTTATTGTATCTAAATTCCATCTTGCTATAATTTTAGTTACAATTTCATCTTATTTTAAAATTGAAAAGACTCAAATCATAAGAACAATATCCTGCTTGTAATAACTCAATCTTCTCTTACCTTTCTCTTTTGAACTTACATAAGATTTCAAAGGATTTACAAAATATGAAAAGTCCAGAGAGTAATATAATGAATACTCATGTATTCATGAACTAGTCTAATTAAAACTTAGCAAATAAGTTTTAAGTTCCATATATCATCTTTCCCCATTAAATTTCCTTCCCTTTGCTGCCTCTACTAATAAAGCCACTCTTAAAAATTTGGTGTTTAGTAATCTTAAGAAGTTTTTGCACTTATACAACAAATGCTGGTATCACTAAACAATAAATAGTATTGATATTCATGTTCTGCAAGTGTATGTAAATGATATCATACTGTGCCTACTCTTCTGAAATTTATTTTCCCTAAACATTTTATTTTTGAGATTTACCCATGTTAGCATAGACACTTCTAGTTCACTACCACAGAATATTAAATCCATATGAAATTATTATGAAGTTTTCATTCCCTCACTGATGACTGAAAGCTGTAATGCACATGTCTCCAGGGGGAATTTTTGAGTTCTAGGTATATGTGTTTTCAGTTTTATTAGAGCCAAATTGTTCTCCAAAGTTGTCCCACCAATATACAATACCAAGTGATGGCAGTCTCATGCTTTTCAATATTTACAAATCTAATGTTCGTAAAATGGAATGTAATCCTTCATTGCAACTTCATTTCCCAAATTAACAGCGAATTGTAATATTGTTTCAAAGGTTCATTTTCTCTTCCATGAATTGTCTGTTCATCATATCTTTGCCATGCTTTAATTGTGTTACTTCATTTCTATTGCATTCTGATTTGTACATATTCAGCATCAGCCACATGCATTGCAAATATATTCTCCTAATATGATTTGTATTTTCATTATTTATTGTAGCTTTGATGTATAGCAGTTTCAAATTTCATTGCAATTGAGTTTACCAAGTTTTTATTATTATCTTTATGCTTTGGAGGTCTTGTATAAAAAACATTTCCTATCAGATCATTAGCAATATTCTACATACTTTTTCTTCATTAAAATTCTCTTCTTTACATCTGTATATTTTATTCATATGGAAGTTTGATTTTGATATAGTGCAATTCAGGAAATGCAGGGTTTTTTTCTATATGAATTGCCTAAGCAATATTTACTGAACTATCTCTTCTTTACACCCTGCAGTAGGTTGAATTGTGCCCGCTCAGAAAAATATATCTAAGACCTAATTCTCAGTACACATGAATGTGACCTTATTTTTAAAAAGCATCTTTGCAGATGTGATTAAGTTATGGATGTGGAGATGGGATTATCCTGGATTAAGCTTATGAGCTCTAAAGGCAAAGAGAAATGTTCGTACAAAAGAAGACATAGAGATAAAGGAGAAAGGCCATTTGACATGAAAGGCACAGGTTGTCATTATGTTACCACCAACAACAGACTACTTGCTGTCAGCTGAAGTTGGCAAAAACAAGGAAGGATTCTCCCCTGGAGTCTCTGGAAGGAACACCTTGATTTCAGACTTCCTGCCTTCAGAATTGAAAAAGATTGAGCTTATTTTTTTTATTGATTTTAGCCATCCAGATTGTGGTAATTTCTACAGGAAACCAATACACTCCCACTGATCTGTCAAGCCTCCTCTGTCACATATAGAGTTCCCATTTATGTAGGAGCTATTTATACACTCAATTATGCTTCATTGGTTTATGTATGACCAAGGTAATGCCATATTATCCTAATTATTATGAATTTTAATAAACCATATTATCTGACAAGGCAGATCCTCTCAACACTTTCTTCCCAACATTGCTTTAACTATTATTGGCCCCATTTTCTATATAAATTTGACAACAAGGCTGTAAATTTCTATGAAAATACTCCATTCTATTTAAATGGCTTTGAATTTATTAAATAGCTTTAAAATAACCGATATCTTTAAAAGTAGTTTATTTAGCAGACCTACCAAATTTGAAGTAACACATAAGCTGTGAGAACTATAGCTATCAAGGCAGGGGAAGAGAAAGGGAGGGAGGAAAGGGAGAGAAAGGGGGTGTTCAATACTGTAGAGTACACTTGACTCCCATGAGAAGCCCAAATATACCCTGGCAAATGTACAAATTTAGTGATTTCAATAATTAAAATACATGTAAATGGTCATTTATACCTATAACATGGGGGAATTACAGAGGAGACATGAGATTGGGGAGTGGGGGAATGGGGAATGGGGAGGTGGGGAGATCCTGGACAAGGATCAGGTTTAAGCTACTCTGTCATTACATATGCATGTATGAAAGGGAAGCAACAAATTCCTTCATTATGTTAGATGATGTTAAACCAATAAAAATATAAAGTAAGAAAGACTCCTCTCTTCCCCATACACACAAAAAAATCAAGTAATATGACCTATAGCTCTTCCACTTATTTTGGTTACCTAATTGTTTTTCATTAAAGGCTTTATTATTTCCTACAAAAATTATATATTTATGTTAGATACTCCCCTACATCTTTTAAATTTGTTGTTTCTATTTATGAGGGTTTTTGGGTATTTAAAAACTCAGTTTTTGTGTCATGAAGCTATTTCAAAGTAACATTGCTGAATTATTTTAATTTGCATAATTTGTAGTTTCTCTTGAGTTATTTATATAGAAAAATATATTGTGGCAATGTGCTGCTTTTCTTTCTTTCCAACCCATGTATAATAATATGACATTGAATAGAAGTAGAGATGGCTATACTGTCTTTTTCTTGGTTTCAAGGGGGATGCTTATAATGATGCATCACAAAGTTTGATGTTTAATGCAAGCAATTTTTCTTTATTTGCTCAGATGATCTATCTATCTTCTTCAGTCTCCTACAGTGGTAAATTATCAGGTTTAGCCTTATGAAATTGCTGATATAGGACTCCTTTGTAATGATGAAAAGGGCAATTTCATATAGTCCAACATAACATATTAATTATTTCTAATGTTAAACTCCTCCTTCATTCTATTATTTCATGAGGTTAACTTGGCCAAGTTGGGTTTGTTCAAGTTGGGTTTGTTGCCAAATTAATTTCATGAATAAAACTTGTGGATCATGTTCTTTTTGGGGGGCACACCATTTCTGGAGTACTGAAATATTAGGTCAACATATGGAGTAGACATCTCCCTGATCTGAAAATTCATTTAAAATATTGTCATCAGAGAGCAGATGTCTCAGATATTAAACAGTTAAGAACAGATGCTATACTTGATCTAAGACAAAAGGTTTAGAAACAATATGCTCCTTCTTTTTCTATTTCCTTAATTAGTTTGTATAAGATAATAATTGTATGGTCTTTGGATATTTTGTAGACAATACCCTGTAAAATAATCCTTGCCTGATATTTTTGCACATGGAAGAAGGGGTAGATTTTGCCTTTGGTTCAATTCTTATCATTCATAATTCTGACAAGATTTTCCATATTGAGTTAGTCTTGGTAAATATTCTTAATTTCCCATATTGTCAGTTTTCAAAATAATTGGCATAAAGTTTTTCATAATATTTTCTTATATTTTAATCTCTGCTTTATTCCATTTTCTTCATTCTTACAGATATTTCCTTGTGTTTTCTTTTTTCTTAATGAACATTATCAGATATCTCTCTCCTTTACCAGTTTTTTCAAAGAACCAGCTATTGGTTGATAATGCCTACTCATATCTTTGCTTTCTATTTTAGAAATTCTACTTTTATGCCTTATAATCATTTGCTTGTATTTTCTTTGGAATTATACTATTGTTGTCTTTGTTGTTATTGTTGTTGTTTTGTTCTTGTTAAAACTTCTTGAGTTGGATACATGATTCTTTATCTTCAATATTTCTTTCCTAACTTGAAGATTTAAGGGTATACATTTTCTTTATACTTAGTATTTCATTAACTTTCAGTGCATTTTTTCTCATTTTCATGTTTACCTTGACTCATGAATTATTTAGGAGTTTTCTAACTTTCATTTATTTGATATTTTATTAGTAATTGAATTCAACTTTATATATTCTAACTTAATTGTATAGGCCTCCTAGACTGTCCCATAATAAGCACATTACCTCTTCAATAGCACTTGTCATGTGTGTTAAAATTACACAGATATCTCTCTGTTTCCAAAGCAGATGGTAGGCACCATGAGGGCAGGCAATATGTCTTTTTGAAACTCTACCCCCACGTGGCTGGAGTGGTGGCTTGGGGGTTACGGTGCTTGCCCGTCATGCACAAGTACATGGGTTCAAACCCCAACACCCACGTACACAACTAATGTCAGAGCAAGAAAAACTCAATAAAAATTGATTCTCTCTGTCTCTCTCTCTCTCTCTCACTGTCCTTCTATCTTTAATAAAAACTCTACCCCCAGGCCTATTACAATACTAATGCAAAGAGCACATATTTAATAAATTCATGTTGACTGACAGAGTAGTGAGTGATTGCATAAATTATTCCTAAAGAATTATAACTCAATTTTAGGCTCTCCAGTTTTTATTTTCTACCAAAGAGAAAGCTGTAAGTGCAATTAAATTGTTTTTCAGTAACCTAACTTGTCTATCTTAAAAGTTAGGAAAACATAGCATATTGCATTAATTATCTAAAGCTGATAAGCAAGAATTCAGTGGCTAGGGGAAACACTGTAAATGCTTCTGACAGATGCTCCATTGGGACTTTCATCAAGTATTACCTATACAGTTGAGCCAAATATAATTTTAAATACCATGCTTTTCTGAAAATGATGAAGATGCTTGTGTAAGAAGATTCAGATTGTTAGATGACACTGTTAAGAGAAATGATCAAATAGAACTGAAACATCAAAAAGAGAAGCTATTACACTCTTAGGATATTAAAATTTTTTCAATTAGTTGGCTTTTTCATAGTTTCTAAAACATATTATATGAATAAAAAAGGTATCCTAGCGTCTAAATAAGAGTGTTCTAAACAGACGATAATTAAGTAACTGTAGAATCACCCAGTTTTTATTACCATAAGATTTTATATAGCAAACCATCTTAGATATACAGTAGAAATAAATATAAATAAAAGCATTATTTAAATCATCAAATAAGGACAAAAGCATGATTTATCAAAGAGAAAAATCAAATGCTTTTCCACCCATAAACTTGAATCTAACACAAACTTAAAATTAAAAAGTTTTGAGTATACAGTTGTTTCCTTCTATATTAAAAAAAATTCTTCCAGGCAATAGTTTCCCCTGTTTACTGAAAAGCCTTGTGAAGTTATTATGACACAAAACTATTACTTTCTACTTCTTCAAACAACAAACAACTCTGAGAACTGAATAAGTAATATAAAACTCTCTCTGATGATCCACCTCAATTCTAAAGCAAGAAAACCGTTCATGGTAGATCCATTGGATAATATTTGTCTTTTAAATTATTGCCAATAAAATATTCATCTTTGAAATGAGCCTAAATAAAACATTAATTATTAATGTGTTTGTGAATGTGTTTGTTGAGGAGGGCTAAGTTCCAGTGAAAGAGTGAAAGTGGGGGGGGGATGTGTGTGTGTGTGTGTTCTAACCCCCTTGTCTCAATCACTAGAAATTCATGGGCTGATTTTTCATTTTGAAAAATCATCAATTCACTAGGAATGTTTTCTATTATAAGCCACATTTGAACACAAGATATGCAACTCATCAACAATACTTTATTGAATAAGCATAGTGAAATTAAAATCATGATAATGTGAATTTAAAATATATTTGGTTCACTGGAATACTCATTACCATTCCTTGTTCCCTACCATGTGAATGTAATTGGTAATGCCAGGAAATACAAGAAATAAATACACTGGCCCTTAATATCTTTATGACTGAATAAACTGGACAAATGTTTTCAACCAGCATTTATTAAGCACTTATGATATCCTTGTCATGGTGAGAAAAGTATGTCTCCTTCCTTAAAATTTTTATAATGAAGAAGCTGAAAAATCTAAAGGATAGATGTCCCATACATTTGTGCATGCCATTCCTTTTGCTGGGAGCACTTTGTCTGGAATATTCCTATTCATCCTTTAGAGCAGGGGTCAAATAGTATATATTTCAGGTTCTGTGGGTTATGTTGTCACCATCCCAACTATTCAACTCTGTCCCTATAGCATTGTTATAGTTTTGATACTAGGTGTCCCCCAAAAGCTCATGTGTGAAACATTGCAAGAAGGTTGAGAGGTGAAATAACTGGGTTATGAAATCCTTAACACAATCAGTGAATTAATCCCAGATTAACTGGGTGCTAACTTAAGGTGGATAGGGTGTGGCTAGAGGAGGTGGGTCATTGGGGTGTGTCTCTGGCAGTATAGATTTTGTATCTGGTGAGTGGAGTCTCTCTCTTTGCTTCCCAATTATCATGTGAGCTGCTTTCCTCCACCACACTCTTTCAAATTGTTCTTGCCAGGTCTTTTTGTCACAGCAATGAAAAAGCTGATTTAAACAAGCATGAAAGCAGTCACGGACATATTAAATAGGTGGGTGTGTCTGTGTTCCAATAAAATTTAATTTACACAAATGGATGGAAAGTTACATATGGTCTAAGGACCATTGTTTACTGACTCATGACATAAACCCTTGCATACATAGAGAAGCGAAACACAATGATAAAACATGGCTTCTGTAGCCAGAGAGCCTGGTTTCTAATTCTGGCTCTTCAATTATAAGTTGTGTGACTTTAAGCAAGTCCTGTATTTCCTTCTGCTTGTTACCTCATCTGCAAATAGAACTTATAATACCTATGTATGCATGGAGCTCTTGTTGAGTATAAATGAGTTAATAGATACTAATGAAGTTAGCAAAGTTCCTTGTACAAAATAAGTTCAATATTGTACATGGGTTAGTTGTTATGACTCTGTATTTTCTTATTCTAGGAAATTTTGTATATTATTTCTTAAGGCAAGGATACAGAAATTGAACAAAAGACACAGACAGAATTAACTTTAATAAAAGTCTTAAAAGGCCTTAAAATCAGAACATCAAATTTAATCTAAATAAAGAAAAGGATAGTCAACTAAAACAAAGAAAGGTAGAGAGCATAACAATTAGTAACCAGATATCTTCAAGATGGAATGTTGTAAGAGGGGAATCAAGATGGAAAGTATAAAAGGGACAATGAATGACAAAAGTAACTTGAAGAAAGGAAGAGAGAAGAAGTAAAGAACTTTAGTATAGAATGGTGTAGCCAATCTATTGAATTCTGGGTTTCGCTGGCAGGCTACCAGTTGTTCTGGCTGCATGAAGATCTATTTGGCCTCGTGGAATGAATGTTGGATATAAGGTTCAGAACTGACAGTCCGGTCCTGGAAACCAAGATTTAAATTCTGGTAAGATAAAGACTACTTCAAGCTCAAAGAGCAGTGCCTAGATACACAGAGAATTCAGTTAGAACCAAGTCAAGATGACTTGTCTCTGTCCTGGGACCCTTGTTTGATCTATGAAGGAAGGAATAATTTTTAGTATGCTAGACAATACATTTGTATGGCTTCTGTATAAGAAGCTAGGCTAGGTTACATAATGGTTCACCAAAAAATAACCCCAAAATTCAGTGACTTAAAACAACAAAGGTTTGGGGCTGGAACAGTGGCTCAGCAGTTATGGCCCTTGCCTTGCATGTGTGAGGACATGGGTTCAAACCCCAGCACCACATGCACAATGAAGTGTAAGGCAATGAGAGCAACATGAAAAACTAAATAAAATTGATTTTCTTTCTCCCTTCCTCCCTCCCTCTCTCTTTCTCTAAAACAACAACAACAACAACAACAAAGGTTTATTTCTCACTTATGCGACATGACCATCATAGGTTGTCAGGGGGCTCTGTTCCATGTGGTCTTCATTTTGAGACCTTGAATGATAGTGGGATCACAAACTGGAACACTACAGGTTATTTTAGGAAATGGAAAAGGAAATCTAAGAAGTTTCACATTAACAATTTAAGGTTCCACAACCCAGATGCCCCTCACTGGATAACTGGATGAATGAATCCAAAAGCGCTGGTATACATATATATTGGAGCTCTACTCAGTAATTAGAAACAATATTGCAGCCTTTGAAGGTAAATGGATGGCAATGGAAGAAATCATGCTGAGCATAGTTAGCCAAACCCAGAGAGTCAAGGGCTGAATGTTTTCACTCATTTGTGGAGACTAGAGCAAAACCCAGGCTTAGGTGAAAGGTTGTCAAATGTATGTAATAGGCCCAGCAAACGTATAGCAACACATAATCTAGGGCAACCATAGATATGTAGTGGGGGAGGGGAGAGCAGAGAGGTAGGGGGAGGGAAGATAGGGAAGGATCTAGGGAAATAACAATGTAGCATACACTTTACCCCCACCCCTGAAGTCAAATAATACTTATGCAATTATTTAGTTCTGGAAAATTCACAATCTAAACATTTATATTGGTTGTATGGGGGAAATATAGAAGAATCAAGAAGCTGGGGTATGGGCAATGTGGGGGTAACTCTGGTTTAGGAACAAATACATATCATAGTGCTACTTTATAAGCATTTATGATTATACAATAACTCAACTCCTCAATAAAAGATTAAAAAAAATTTAAGGTTCCAGACCAGAAGTAATACTCATGTCCTGCTCGACTTATAGACCAGAATTAATCATGTGGCCTGATATAACTACAAGAGGGCCAAGAGAATAATCCTAGTAAGTGCTAAAAAGTTGGATGGCCAGAAATATCTAATGAGCAGTAACTAATGATTCCCACAGTTTTCAACCCATTATGGAGGTCACGTATCCCAGTTTTCTCCAGAAGAGAGGCTTTGACAGGGCTGGAGCAATGGCTCAGCACTGGAGTACTTACCTGCCATATGGAGGACCTGGGTTCCAACCCCAGCATAACATATATAACTATCAGAAAAAAAACAGATGAATAAATTAAAAATTGATTCTCTCTTTCAAAAAAAAAAAGAGGCTTTGAAAGTATTGAAAGAGACATCTTTGGGACTCTACTGAAAAAATTCTAAACAATATCAGAGAGAAGCTCTCTTCCACTCAAGAAGCCTTGGAAAATTGAAGAGATAATAGAAGCAATAACTATTATGGATGCCACCATAGGTGGATATGGTAGAGGCAGATCTTACCCCTAGAATGAACTAACCTGCAGTTATCAAACATTCCAGCCGCCCATAAGGTGGAATGAAATGAAATGTTGAGACGTGTGGGGTCTCAGGGTTTCTTTTGGTGGGAACTTGAAGGCACATAGGCGCCAAGATTATATCCACATCCTTCAGGTTGCAGGGGACTGTGGAAATAATGTTTGTTAGTGCTGCCTTTTAATAGATGCAAGGCTGTGATCTGTCTAAAATGTGTTTTTCCTAGAATATGACAGGAGATTATGGAACAAGTGTTCTCTGTAAAAGTGAGTGAGGAGAGACTTCCCATGTTGGCCAAGATGAAATATTTTTATTGATTATAACTAAAAACACTAGACAAAGTACAAAAAACAGTAACATTAGGACTCTGAAAAATAAGCAACTGTATGTAGATTGGGTAGAGGACTCAAATCTTCAAGAAGTGAACCACAGTGAGGTAGAGTCTCCCAGGGTGTTTTCTACCTCTTTTCTTTCATAGCTCCAAAATGGGCACTAGTTAATAACTGTATCAGTGACTGGACAGGTAATATAATTTCCAAGAGAAATACTATCTTCCTAGACATAGGACCAAGAAAAAAGTTTCCTCAAAGCTAGTTTGTGTTTAAGGACGATGAATAATTCCAGGAAAGAGGGAACTGGAGAAGGTGATTTATACACTCTGTGAATAATCTCAGACAACATCTGAATTCACACCTAAGTTGCACATACCTGGGACAAACCCAAACTAGTATAGCAAAGCCTTTGAGAACTGAACTAAGATATAAATCACTACTGAGTCCTTGAACAATTTCTCAGTGGTTTATGCAAAGGGACAGAGCAAATGCAGGATAGCAAAAGATATTGAAAACTCAAATACAATATAAACTATTTCAATTTCCAGATTGACCCCAAAATGACACATGCATGAAACAGATGCATAGAAACAAAGCAAATGCTTTGAAAGCAGAACAGACATTGGAACTACTGCTGACGAAGGATGAGACTGAACTTAGGTTCTAAACCTAACTGCATTGATTACGTCCTGAAATGGAAAAACTAATATACACATATACATCAATATTTTCCAGATGAGTTTAAAATGATTCAGGTTTTCATACCATAATATTCAAAATGCCTGTAAAATTTTGCAAAAGTATTTAATATACAGAGAACTAAGAAAATATGACCAATTTTCAAAGGAAAAGATAATCAATAGGTACCAATTTCAAGATCACTCAGACGTTGGAATTACACGAAGTCTTTAAATAAGCTTTTATAACTATGCTCCATCACATAAAGGCAAACAAACTTGATATAAATGGAAAAACAAAAGTTCATGGAAGAAATATGGAAATTTTTTAGAAGTTTAGAAATAAAAAAATGACTTAAACAAAAATTCAGTGGTTGAGCTCAACAATAGAATAAAAGTAACCAAGGAAAGAGACCTTGAACTTGAAGATGGGTTAATAGAAATTACCAATCTGAACAAGAGAGTAACAAGATTTCAAAAAGTGAAAAGAGATTCAGCACCTATGGGACAATATCAAAAGATCAAACATTTATATAAATGCATCTGAGAAAAAGATAATAGATTGCTGCAGGAAAAATTGAAAAAACAATTACAAAAAATTACAGGACATATCACAATCAAATTTCTGAAAAACAAAAATAGAGAAAAAAATTTTAAATCAACCAGAAAAAATAATACATTTTATTTATAATTAAAATAATTTCTCATCAAAAACCAAGAAGCCAGAAGACAAATATTTGATAATTTCTATTGACCCATCTTCAAGTTTACCATCTTTTTCCTTTGTTATTTTTATTCTCTTGTTGAGCTCAACCACTGAATATTTTGTTTAATATATTGTATTTTCAACTCTAAACTGAATGAGCTTTAAGAGGTCCCCAAGCATCTGTCAAAATTACATATCTTGTGATTCACATATTTTTTTAAAGACAGAAGGACAGTGAGTGAGAGAATCAATTTTTATTATTGAGTTTTTCACATGGCTTTCGTTGCTCTGACACTTAGTTCCATACATGGGTATTGGGGTTTGAACCTGCATACTCAAGCATGCCAGCCAAGTGCTGCAACCACT
>PVKS010048239.1:0-12482 GCA_004027875.1 Aplodontia rufa | reverse complement strand
GTTGATTTTCTTCCGTATCCCTGGAGGGTTTTATTATCTGGAGATGGAGAGTAGGGATGAGAGGCCCAACATCACTGGTAGAGACTTCCTCCTTACATTGGCTGCTGCCCTAGATAGCAGAGCAGGGGGTAGAGGTGGGGAGTTGCCTGCACTCATCGTTCCCCCACATCTTCTCATCCTTATGTTTTTGCCCCAGGCCCCCCTAACCACGAGGGAGTCTGTCACTGTAATTAAGCAGTCTGTAATCAACAAAGTCCCATTAAGAAATAATGAAGCCAGTAATGCAGTAAGTGCCATTGATGGGGGATTAGTGAAACTCATGTGGTTTCCTACAACTCCCCCACTTCTCTGGAACTGGGGTGGAGGTGGAGAAACTGTTGACTCAACACTGAACATTCATCCTTGCGCTCCCCCCGTCCTCCCAAATTCAACCCTGCTGAAGCTGCAAGTTATTGGGTGTAACTTGGCCCCCAACTCCGGCAAAGCAGTGCATGGGACACCTTGTTAGCATCTTCATTCCCAGTGCCTGGCTCATTGTAAGCACACAATAAATGTCCCACAAGTGCTGAGAGAGTGAGTTAGAGGGACAAATTGAGCACAGGACCCAATTGCCATTCTCGCTTGTTTTCTTTTTCTTTTTCTTTCTTTCTTTCTTCCTTTTATTTTTTTAAGGAAGAGGGGACAGTGAGAGAAAGAGAGAAAGAGAGAAGCAATTTTTATTTAGTTTTTCATGTTACTTTCATTCCTCGGACACTTCATTGAGTACATGGTGCTGGGGTTTGAATTCAGGTCCTTGCACACGCCAGGCAAGCACCATAACCACTGAGCCACCACTCCAGCCCTCCTTTCTTTCTTTTTAAGAGAGAGAGAGAGGGACAGTGAGAGACAGAGAAGGAGAGAATCAATTTTATTTAGTTTTTCATGTGGCCTTCGTTGCTCTAACACTTGGTTGTGTGCATGGTGCTGGGGTTTGGATCCAGGTCCTTGCACATGCCAGGCAAGCACCATAAACACTCAGCCACTGCTCCAGCCCTAAAGCCTTCCTTTCTTGCTCAAGATTTTCTCAAATAGATTGTGCATCCATTAGCATCTGGGTAAATATGATTGACCGACAGGGCTCTTGGCCTTGAAGGAATACAGGTTTTTCCATTCCATTGTCTTGTTGAATCCTATATTTATTGTAATTACCTATATATGAGAGCAGGAGTTCTTAGAGAATAATGGCTATTTCACATAGATTTTTATTCCATAGAGTCTGCTGAGTGTTCTCCAGCCCTGAGATGCTCTCGTGCTTATCACATAGCAGCAAGGACTGAGGCTAGACACATGGGGAAATTGTCATGCCAGAGTCAGTGAAGAGGTCCCCAGAATGCCCTTTTCTGTTAATTTTATTGAATGCAGTAAAATAATCAGCAATAAATTGAGAAGGGACTAATTGGTCTGAAGGTTCATGACATATGCTATGTGATCTTCTAGAATAGGGGAGCTGGCTCTATATTAAGATGAGGTTCATCCACTTCCCTAAAGCAAGTCCCATGGAAGAGTCTTCTCCATGGAAGAGGAGAATAACCTCTTAAGCTACCAGGCTCCGGGGAGCTTGGCAACTTCAGCATCTCTTGAACTTGTAGTTTATATTTTTTTTCTCAGCTCAAGAATTACAGCTGGGTGAGCCAAGTAGAGGAATGAAGGGTAAAAGTTCTGATAATTCATTCCCTTAATTTCTTAACAGTTCTTCTAAGTTGCACTTCTTCTCAAGCCTATAACTTCTTTCAAGACGTAAGTTCATGTGAAGAATGAAGCAATATGACACGTTGATTAAGGGTACCTTCTTCGGGCTGGAGCAGTAGCTTGGTGGTTGGAGCCCTTGCCTGGCCTGCATGAGGACCTCAGTTCAAACCTCAGCACCACATATACAAGTAAGTGTTGGAGAAATAAAGGCCAGATGAAAAAATAAATAAAATTTATTCTCTCTTCCTCTCTCCCTCTCTCTCTCTCTTAAAAAAAATTTTTAAAAAAAGCACCTTCTTCAAGTCACAGAGATGTGGCTTTTAATCCAGGAGTGTTTCAATTCACTTTCTTGCTTATTTGGGCAAGTTATGTAATGGTATCTACCAGAAAAGTTTGTAAAGATTAAAAATAGAGAAGGTATAGAAAGTCCTTCCTATCACTGTGCCTGAATCATAGTGGATACTAAAACTGGAAGTTAAGAAAAACAGCCAAATCCAGTATCAATCCTTCCATTTTCAGCAGGTGCTGCCTACTTGCGCCTAGGTTCAGTGAGCTTTGTGATTGTTTCCTTGTTTATTCGTTTGTGTCTTGTTTCCCCACCTAGAAGGTAAGCTTCTCTGATCATAGCCCGATATACTTGGATATTAGTCTTTGATACTATTAAGTTCCATACAGATGTCTTTAGGGCAAGACACCTGTTTAGGCATCAAATAATTATAATTGGACCTTCTGCCATTTCAAGTTCATGAAATGTATTATTTGGTCTTCTCTGTCAGAGGAGCTTGATCTGTATTAAGAGGTTGTTCATCCATTTTCCTAAAGAGCATCCAATGTAATCTGAAAAGTCGTGTCCGTGGTTTGAAGAAAAAGATGAGCAACACTAATGTATGCTGCAGGTGGTCGAGAGGAGAGGATCTGCAAGGCAGAGCAGCTGGATGAGAAAATCCGGTCTGTTAGACGTGGCTTGCTGGGTCCACCTTTTGAACAGAGTCTTCTCTTCCAAGGTTGCAAGTATGAGCTTTGAAAATTTGAGCATATGAACCCACAACCTAAAACCACAGCTTCAGGCTGGCCTGGAGCCGCAGATCACCTCCATAATCTCCTCACCTTCCCAAACCAGAGTTCCCCTTTCTGTTGGCTTTTGGGTTTTTTGTTTGTTTTTCTGATGATGAGGATATGTTCCTGGCAAGAGGTGACCGTTTCTCCACTATGACCTGTTCCTTTCACCATTGTTTCTCGGTTATGCGTTTTGGAATTGTTTGCAGCCATGTTTTTTTCTGGGCCTAGTGTGGTCCTGTTATCCCACATCCTTGGACATTGCTGTCTCCCTGCTCTGTCATTTGGTGAGTGCCAGAATGAAGCAAACCCCTCCACACATCCATTCATCTTGAGAAACCCTTTTTACTAGGGCATATTTCTCAGAGAACACCTTCCCACCCTGAACCAGAAACCTGCTCTCCGGCTACCGTGTAGATAAATGGGAGAACCCTTCCTGTGGCCATGAGAGGGTTGGAAGGATGTAGAGATTAATTCATGGGAATTTATATGGTGTAGATACCTCATCCTTTGTTTCTCATGGCCTCTCAGCATTTGCACGTTTAGACATTATGGAAGAATATTTAACAACACTGCTCACCTTCTCCTGGAAACACTTGGCTGGTTCCGAGCCGAGTTTCACAAGAGGACGTACTGATTTAGACAGTGGAGAGAAGAAAGCCTTTGCTATGCGATAGGTGGGAGTAGGAGAGTGGAACCAGAACATGTATTATTGAACAGCAGGAGATGAGAGGGGGAAATCCCAGGTATAGCTGATCTGCCTAAAAGTGAAATATACCTAAGAAACCCCAGAGACTGAGGCTTTTGTAAAAGAATGACGAGCATTAACGGCAAAATATCCCTGCTCTCAAAGAGGGGTGTTCCTAAAGGTACAGGCAGGGGAGACTCCACAACATCTGTTGTGGAAGGAAGTTCTTCTCAAGTCTTACCTTAATTTCTCCAATGTTATTTTATTTGCCTGTATGAATGTGTGGCTTTGTAATTGTTTTAGGTTGTTTTTATTGTGTGTGTTTCGCCTTCACGGGTAAACTCTTCCTGAGCAGGACCTGACTCTTTGGAGGAATTTTTAAATCCCACTTCCCAGAGGTGTCCATATCACGGGCATGCTAGAAAAAAATAAAAAAGCAATTATTAACCAACCACAGATGAGAAGCCAAAAAATACAACAATCGATACCCTGCATCAGATGACTTTGCTCCAGACTGAAATATAATAAAACCACTCCCTTTTTGTCAGACTGGTGTTGTCTGAAGGGGTCTGTGTGGAATTTTGAGTGTAAAGAACAGGCTGAGCTGCAGAGCTCAGTTGCGTGTCACCTGCTCCCTGATCTTGCAAAAGCGGAAAAGCCGTGATCTCTTTAACGAGGCGGCAGAGCAGGCAGGAGAGAAAGAGCTCTAAGACTTATAGTGGAGAGAGGCTGACTGGAGCCTTCCTTCGCTGCCCACCTGTCCTAATTTTAATTCATTCCCTTTCCTTGCCATTCCCACCTATAATTCTTTCTTGGCAAGAACTCCACACTGAATGTTCTCAAAGTACTTTGTAGACTTTAATTAGTTCCGTGGGAAGTAAGGTAAATCTCAGCCTTCATTTTGCCTACAGAGTTGAAGGTGGTGGGGGTGGAGGGAAAGCAAGGGGAAGATGGACAATCTACACCATTCGGTGTAGGAGGGACTGGGGTTAAAACTCCTGCATCCTGAGTCTGGGCAAAAAATGTCTTAGCCTTCCAGATTCCTAAACAGGTAAAGGGCTCATCCTACTAACCTACTTTGCTAGGGTGTTGTTGATGAATGCTTATAAACCCTAACCTAGATGATAGGTTTTGGAAGATTGTTAAGGAAAGCATGTCATTAAATCCCTACTCACCCCCTACTCGACAAATAACCCTGGAGTGAAATGGATGTTAGCCAGAATTGAGGGCCTCCATTACCATGGATGGACTGAGATTCAACAACAGGAGGAATGTTCCAACAGCGAGGGAATGAAGGATATGCACTGGGGGAATGGTGGGGTTTAGGGATGACCTGAAATGCATGGTCAAGGGTTGAAAAATGATCATCCCCAGATGACTGACTCCCACTGAAGTCATTATGGATGGTTACTTTCTTAAAATTCAGGACACTCCTTTTGTAATAGTTTCACTTCCTCCTTCTGTACGTGTATAAAACATCTCTGAGATCTATCACAAGACAATTGGGCATTTGCAAATTAGGGATATAATATGAGCCTGGAATTGTTCTGTGCTTCTCTGTAAGAAGAGGTTAAGAGTTTGGACTCTGTCTCCAGAGACCTGGATTGAAATCCTACTTTGCTATATTCATCTATGCGAATTGAAAAACTTACTTAACTTCTCTAGCTTTGATTTCTCATCTATAAAATGGGCACAGTAAGAGTACCTAACCAAAAGGTTTGTTGTAAAGAATTGTTGCACTAATTCAGGTAAAGGCTCGGCACAGGGCCTGGCATGTAGTCAGCACTTGACCTATTTCAGCTACTCCTCTTTTTTCCATGTGTGTGACCCACTTTGAGGACCATCCACAGACATTTCTTTATCAGTTCCGGATCTCCTCTCCAGCTCTTTGCTGTCCTTTCCCACCCTGTCAATGAGAAGTTAGAAAACATGAACACCAAATTCTTTTTCATGTCAGAGCCACATAGAATGAGGCAGGTCAATCTGTGGGATGAAAAACATTACGTAGATTAATCCTACGGCCGTATTCAATGTGTTCTCAAAATGGCTAAGTGGCTATTTTTATGTCAAGTAATTTTTAGATGATATATTTTTTTGCAATATTGAAATAATAGTCTCATAAAACAAGAATCACAGTTAAGAGATGAGGAACCAATATCTGAACAAGTGACGCTTTGTATATCCAAGTCTAATTGAAACTTTCTAGTCGTGCAATAGAGGTCTTATTACTTTCATTTTATGGATCAAACAACTGAAACTCAGTCAGGTTAAACAGTGTACTCAAAATCACTCTTCTAGGGGTAGGGAAGCCTGAATCTGAATGGCTCTCAAACCTGTCCGTTTTCTACTCAAAGGAATGTTCTGCTTTGGCCAACGTCAGCTCACGTGCTTCTGAATTTCTCACACGCTGCTGCCACAAGAGCTTCCTGCTGTCCCGTGGCCTGTGGTGCCTCTTGCTTCTCCGTATGATGGTCCTTCTTCTATAATGCCCTTCTCCTTCTGAGAAGTTGCTCTCTGGTCATCAGTGCTGCCTACATTTCACCTTTTCTGAGAACCAAGCATCAATAATACATTCCCCTCTGAACAGTTTGGAGCTCCCTTCTCTGTATGCTCATAATTTTGTTTATATTTCCATTTTAACATTTGTGAAATTGTTCTAAAGTTTAAAAAAATCTCTTTCTGTCTCAATTCTTATACGCTCCTTCAGGACAGGAATCAAAATTTTCTGTTATTGTATCCCCTATGCCTGACATCTAGTAGTGAGTGTGTGATGGGTTCAGAACAGTTTCTACTGAGCAGTCCCAGGCAGGTGGCATGAAGTTAGCAATGCTACTTTTTTAAATGTGCAAAAGAAAGTACATTACATGAATACGCTATACTTGTAGGAAAATACACACCTGTAGGATAATACACACCAAAGACAAATGCAAATGATATTTTCTTTTTTTTTTTATTAGAGGAATATGGAGTTACAATTGAGGGGGAATCATTGTCAAACAATCAAGAACAAATGTATATTTACATAGTTATCCAAGGCTGATGCCATATCATGGATGTCCCCCTTGGGTCCCCATGATTCTATGTTTCCCCCAGAAGAACCCCTGTGTTAAATGGATATCTCATGGAGGTCAGAGATCTCCTTCTGAGATGATTCCCCCATATTCCCACCCTCCAGTCTCCTAGATATCCTTCCTAATGCAAATGACATTTTCTTATTTGCTCTTTTTCTATTATTTGGATGAACTAATGTTTTAGATTACCTATTATTTGGGTGAGTTCTGTTTACTTTCTTTTGGTAACATTGATCTAGCTGAATGTATATATTTGTCTCTTAGATTCTCCACAATCCATTCCCAGCATAAATAATTGGGAGTTAGCCATAATACTGTCTCATTCTGATATAGGAAATGTGGGTGTATTCTCCTGGCCAATTGTGGGTCATGCTTACCAGGACTTGGTATGAGTTTACTAAGATTTCCCCTGACTGAAGTTCTTATCTTGAGTGCTTCCTATTTTACCTTCTAACTCCAGAAACATTTTTCTATTCTTTTTGTCTTGTTCACTAGTGTATCTCAATCTCTCGCAATGGTGATTGGCATACAGTAGGCACTTGCTAAATGTTGAATGAATGCATGCATGTTTATTATCCTCAGATATTTCATGATATAAAAGAATATACATGTACATTTATAATGGAAATAGAAGATTAAATAGATAGGACTGGAGTGTGACTCAGTCTTTACGGTGCTTGCCTGGCATGCGGGAGGATGCGGGTTCAAACCCCAGCACCACATAGGCAATGAAATGTCGGAGCAACAAAAGCCACATGAAAAAAGAAATAAAATTGATTCTCTCTCTCTCACTGTCCTTCTCTCTCTCTAAAAGCAGATGATTACATAAATAAAACAGATGCTTGTGTACATACCCCCCAACTTAAGAAGTAGATTATGGTAAGTACTGGTGAGGCCTCCTTTGTGGTCTCTAACTGATGATATTCATTTTCTTTCCCTCTGGAGGAAACTTCGACTCCAGAGAGTTTATATTTTATCATTCCCTGTGTTTCGGTTATGTTTTACTACAGGTAGGTCCTTTACCAACCTATTATACAGTCTTCTATGCGCCTGAACTTTTGGAAAAATTCTGCCATGATGTATGTTTCAGCAATTTTCATTTTTCTCTTGCTGTTATTTTTTTTATTCATCCCTGTTGCTGCATACAGTTTTAACTTCTTTAATGCTATATTATGCTTAAATAAATGAATATACCACAATTTATTTAGCCATTCTCCTAGCAAGAGATTTCAGTCATCTTTAGCTTTTTTTGTTTTTACAAACAATACTCTTACGAACATTGTTGTATGTGTCTCTAGAAATGCATGTGCAGAGGTCGGTGTAAGAGGGGCTGGAGCGGTGGCTCGGTGGCTACAGTGGTTGCCTGGCATGTGCCAGTGTGCCGGTTCGAACCCCAGCACCATGTACATGATGAAATGTCAGAGCAACGAAGGCCACATGAAAACCTAAGTAAAAATCGACTTAAATTTTTTTTGTGTAAGAAGCATATTTAAAAATGAAGCTGCTTGCCCTTGATTGTATCATATTCAAAGTGAAAAACTGAAAGCCTTCTCTCTAAGCTCTGGAAGACGCCAAGGTTGCCCACCCTCCCCAGCTCTATTCAACACAACACTGGAAATCCCAGCCCAAACTTTCAAGCAGTAATAAATAAAAGGTCAAACTACCTTCAAGGAGGGTACCAAGAACACACAATAGGAAAAGGGTCATCTCTTCAACAAACAGTATTGGAATAAATGGAGATTCACAAGCAAAAGAACGAAGCTGAACCCTTACCTTACCCCGTACACAGTTAACTCAAATGAGCATAAGATCCGAAACTATCAAACTCCTAAAAGAAAGCATGGGGGGAACGTCAAGACATCGAATCTGACAGTTCTTTCTTGGATGTGATACCCAAGCATAGATGATCAAAGCAAAATCAGACCAATGGGACTACATCAAACTTCACACAGCGGAGGAAGCAACCGACTGAGCGATAAAGCAACCTGTGGAATGAGAAAGAAGGATTTCTGAACCATGTACCTGATAAGGTGTTAATATTCAGAACAAAGAATAGATAAACTGGGCTGGAGTGGTGGCTCGGTGGTTACGGCGCTTGCCCGGTATGCCTGAGTACGCGGGTTCAAACCCCAGCAACCCAGGTACGCAACTAAGTGTCAGAGCAACGAAAGCCATGTGAAAAACTCAATAAAAATTGATTCTCTCTCTCTCTCTCTCTCTCTCTCCTTGTTAAAAAAAAAATAGATAAACTGAGACAGGAGAATTGCAAGTTGAAATTTGAAAGTCAGCCTCAGCAACTTAGCGAGGCCCTGAGCAACTTAGCAAGACCCTGTCTCAAAATAAAAATAAAATAAGGACTGGGATGTGGCTCAATGGTTAAGCACCCCTGGGCTCAACCCCCAATTTAAAAAAAAAAGCAAAAACTTCAATAAACATTTCAATAACCATTTCTCTGAGGAAGACATACAAATATACAAATAACCAAAGGCACATGAAGAGATTACTAATCATCAAGGAACTGCAAATCAAAACCACAAGGAGCTATTGCCTTACGCCTGTTAGGATGACCATGATTAAAAAAACACAAAGTAACAAGTGTGAGTGGGGATGTGGAGAAACTGATACACTTGCGCACTGTCTGTAGGAATGTAAAATAATGCAGTTGTTATGAAAAATAGTATTTAAATTTTTCAAAAAATTAAAAATAGAATTACTATGTGATCCAGTAAAGCCACTTCTGGGTAAAATATGCACACCCATGTTCATTAGAACATATTCACGATAGCCAAGCAAATTAAATGCGCGTCCACTGATGAATGGATAAAGATAATGTGCTGTATACACAGTGGAATATTATTTTACCTTCAAAAAGAATGTCCTGTCATATGCTACAGTATGGATGACTCTTAAAGACTTTATGTTAAGTAAAATAAACCAGTCACAGACAAACAGTGCATGATCCCACTTTTCTGCAAGATCTAAAGTGGTCAAACCCTAAGAAACAGAAAGTAGAATGGAGGTTTCCAGGGACTATGTAAAGGGGAGATATCTATCTTGTTTAATGCATGCAGAGTTTCCATTTTGCAAGATATGAATTTCTGGAGATCTGGGCTGGAGTGGTGGCTCGGTGGTTAAGGCATGCACGAGCACACAGGTTCAAACCCCAGTGCCACGTACACAATGAAGTGTAGCAACAAAAGCCATGTGAAAAATGAAATGAAAGATTCTCTCTTTCTCTCTGTCTCTCTTACTGTCCCCTCTTTCTTAAAAAAAAAAAAAAAAAAAAAAAGCAGGGCGGGGGTGTGTTGGGCTGGAGCGGTGGCTTGGGGCTGGAGCGGTGGCTTGCCTGCCTGTCACGGGCGAGTACACAGTTAAGTGTGCGGTACTTCATCCACCTCCTCGCTTCTATCTGTGCTGTACTTTCTGTGTAGTAGAAACAGAACAGTCTTAAGATATTATGGCCAAAAGCACTGTGGAAAGGATGAAGAGGAAAGCACTAGGAGTTAGAAGCGCATCCCCCGAGGACGATCAGAAGTGTGGACTCACCTTCTCTTGGAGCCTTTGAAACCCGGGCTCTACTGGCTCTTACTGGAGGAAGGAGATGACCCCTGGAGCACTTCAGATCTCATGGAGCATGTTTTCTAAGTCTTTTGCTTGGCTCAGTTGAAAAGTCCTTCTCATTCTGTTTAACCCAGGGCAGCTGTACCAATGAGAAGGAAGTTTCAGATGGAGTCAGGGGGAAAAGTCTGGGGGGAAAGAAGAGATGAAAGCCTGGTCTTCTCGAGCAGGGAAGTAGGAGCGGAAGGAGGAGGAAAACCACTGAGGAATGGACTGGCAGAGTAGGGGCCTGACACTTCTGGCTCCTCCAAAGGGACAACACCATCAATCTTTAGTTTTTCATCCTGGGCAAGTGAAGGGGAGCAAGAGAGGAAGGGCAATGCAGTGTGAATTATTGCACAGCCCTTGGCTTTCCGAGTACTGCCAGTAAAAGAGATTTATGGAGTGAGACTTAGAGCAGAGAGTTCTAGAAAATGCTCGCGTAACCTCCAGGCGCAGTTGCCAACTACATCTGTGCATGCGTGTGCACCCCGTGTGTGCGCATGGGTTCTCTCCGGTAGAGGCAGCCTTCGTGCAGCCTGCGTGCAACAGAATCTGCTCTACTTTCCAGACACAATCCTGTCTATTCTGTTTTCACACAGGCTCCAGGCTACGTTCAACCACCGAGGGGCATTTTATTCAGGGTGATGTGATGAGATGCTGTAAAAGTAGCGTGGAGTTGTTAGAAGTCTGCGCCAGAGGTTTTGCATTGAATTTGGTAAAGTTCTTGAGGAAGGACGCGAGGAAGTTAATGTTTCATGCAAGATATTCTACACCAGAGAGGGAGTTAAGCTTTGATTTATTGGAAAGGGAGAAGCTGAGAAGGAGACAATGCTGTTCAACAGATGCAAAAGAAAAATCCTGGACATTTCAGCTAAAAAATTGGAACTGTAACGGCAAAGATAGACTGCACTGGAGGGGATGTGTGTCCCTCTCTGGTCTCCTCCCCATTTCCAGCCTCCTGGGAGTCAGCTTATGGCTGAGAGCTGGGGAAGAGGCACCTTTGATCTCATGCTCTTGGGCACTCTAATGAAGAAGCCTGTTGCCTGTCGGGGTTTCTCAGGAGTTTGCTCAAAGCCTTGCAAACTTCTGAGTCAAACCCAGGTTACATGCTAGCAGCTTAGATAAACTAAGAGGGGGAAAGGGAACAGGAGATGGGCTGTTGAGGCTCTTAAGTCACCCCCACACCAAGCATGACCGACCGCTCTCTCTGGAGGTGGTGTCTTCATTTTATTTCAAGGATCATGTTGGGAAGTCACGTTTGCTGTTAACTCCACTCTGCCATGCTTCAGAACTGACAGTATCTAGGACATGCACGCAGAGGACCTTGGAAACTTTAAAAGTAATTACAGCCAGGTGTGCCAGTGCATGCCTGAGGAGTTAATAATAGCACTACCTCACAGAGTTGTTGTGAACATTTAAGTGAGCTGGTACATACAAAACACTTAAAAAGCCCTGACTAAAAATTATCTCTGCATAAATACTGACTATTAGGCACCAGTCATGGTTATTTCATTTCAATTTATTATATAATATTTCAGGCATACAAAAATGTATAGGTAACAATAAAATTAACACCAATTCATGCACCTTTCAGCTTAGACATAACGCATTACGAATATGATGAAAATTCCATGTGCACCCTTCCCCTATCACCTTACTGTTCCTCTATCCTCAGGGATTACCTCCATTTGGAATTTGATGCTTAGCGATTCAAGTTTTACTATATACATACTTGTGTATGCAGTTTACACTATGTGTTTATTGATTTTTTTTCAGTATTGAGGACTGAACACAGAGCCTTGTGCATGCTATGGAAGTGCTCTACCACTGAGCTACATCCTCATCCCTCCTCCTTATTTTATTTTGAGACAGATTTTTTAAGAGAGAAGGAGAGAGAGAGAGAGAGAGAGAGAAAATCAATTTTTATTTAGTTTTTCACATGGCCTTCATTGCTCCGACACTTAGTTGAGTACATGGGTGTTGGGGTTTGAACCTGTGTACTCACACATGCTGGGCAAGCGCTGTAACCACCAAGCCACCACTCCAGCTCCTTTGAGGCAGGTTCTAAATTACTGAGGCTGGCCTCAAACCTATTCTGCCTCAGCCTCCCAAGTGCCACTGGGAGGATTACATGTGTGTACCACTGTACCTGGCTTGTTTCTTTATTTTTATAAGAGGAGTCGTGTCATACTTATCTTTCTTCAATTTGCTTTTGTTGTTCAGTGTTTTTAAATATTTATCTGTGTAGCCCCATGAAGCTTTTATTTATTCATCTTCTTGACTGTATAATATTCCAATCTAAAGAATGTGCTGGGTTTATTTAGCATTAATACTTGGGA
>PVKS010048238.1:0-12484 GCA_004027875.1 Aplodontia rufa | reverse complement strand
TATATATATATATATATATATATGAGTGGGGTGAGTTTTTGTTATATATTTGAGTGGGATGCAATTAAATTAAAAAGTTTCTGCATAGCTCAGCTAAGGAATTAGTCAAGAGTGTCAAGAAAGAACCTACAGAATGGGAGAAAATCATGGCCTGCTACTCATCCGACAGGGGACTAATACCCAGGATATACTAAGAACTCAAAAAACTTAATACCAAAAACACAAATAATTCAGTCAATAAATGGGCTATGGAACTAAACAAACCTGCCAACAGAACAAGTCCAAAAAATCAATAAATGTATAAGAAAGTGTTCTACAACTCTAGCAATCAGAGAAATGCAAATCAAAATCACATTACGATTTCACCTCGGGCTGGAGCGGTGGCTTAGTGGTCTCGGCGCTTGCCTGGTAAGCACGAGGACCTGAGTTCAAACCCCAGCACCATGTACACAACTAAGTGTTGGAGCAACAAAGGCCATGTGAAAAACTAAATAAAGTTGTTTCTCCCTTTCTCTGTCTCTCTCACTGTCCCTCTCTCTTTAAAAAAAAAAAAAAAAGATTTCACCTCACTCCAGTCAGAATGGCAAAGATAAAGAATATGAACAATAACAGATATAGGATGGGTTGCGGGGAGAAAGGAATACTAACCATTGGTGGGACTACAAACTATTACAGCAATTCTGGAAAGCAAGGTGGATACTCTTCAAAATTTAGGATTTGGACTCATAGTAAAACCAGTTATGCCAATCCAGGGTATTTTCCTAGAAGAGCTAGAATCAGCATACTACAGAGAAACAGCTATATCAATGTTTATAGAAGCTCAATTTACAATAGCTAAATTATGGAATAAATCCATGTGCCCTTCACTGGTTGAATGAATCTAATATTTTCTTTTTTTAACTGAGACAATATACTATTATTGAAAAAAATTTGATTCCACAAAATCCATGGATATTTTACCTTGAGTATTTGAAGATGATGAATATGTATATCTAGGTAAAAGGACATAAGAGAGGAATTCAGAGGCTAAATTTTGAAAAAAAAAATAGAGGGCTAAATATTCAGAAGGAAGATTAAAGTACAGTTTTAAAAAAATGTAGTGTGATGTATCTATTCACCATCAAGCGGAAAAGTCAAGTAGTCATTTGGTTGGAAGAACCTGGAGTTTGGATGGAGATCTAAATTGGGGTACTATCAACATGCAGATGCTAAGTAAAGATAGGTGACTGGATGATATTTCCAAAGCAGTAATAATAAATATAAAAGTGAATATTAAGGAACTAAAAAGAAAACTAAATTAAAGAATTCCATAATTATGCATTCTAACTCTCTAACTCTCTCTTTCTTTCTCTCTCTCTTCACACACACACACACACAGAACACAAACAAGCACACACTCACACACACAGAACTAGCAATAAAGAAAAGCCATAAACAATGTAGAAATGACACCAAAAAAGCTATACAACCCTGGAGTCTAAGCTCTAATAGTTAGAAGATATCATCATTTTTATACAAAGAAACATACTTGGCCACACAAAATGTACTGGGATAAGCCCAATTCTATGCAGTAGAATCATCCTAGGGGCCTAGTCCAGTTGGGCAAAAATAATGTCACTGATTTGTCATATTGAGGTGCAAGTGATCACTTGGCATCCTTGAGACATTTCAATTCTCATTAATAACCAGCCTTAATTAGCTATTATTAACATACCTCAACATGTCATAGAATCCCTCACTAGATCCCTGAGGCTGGGATTGTACCACATCTCTGACTAAAATTGATAAGTAATTTAAACCCAACTCAATCACTAGGAATAAGGATTTAATGTGATGAGAATTTCTAAGGCCCCAGTGATGATCACAGACTCGCATAATCAATGATTTTATTTCTTCAAATTGTTTGTTAGAAGCCTGATTAAGGCTTCAGATTTGATTCTTAATAACATAAAAAAATAAAATGGAAACAAATAAATCTAATAAGCACAAATTATTCTATGTGGACTCCTTTGTAAGAAGGAGTTCCAGAAAGCATTCATTTAAAAAGAGCATTCCCAAAGAAGTAAGAATTAGAAATTATCCTTGGAAATCAGCCCCTGATCTAAATCCAACGTTTGAGAATCAAGCTTGATGCTAACAATTGGACGTGAAGACAATCATTCTGTAGATTGAGGTCTGGCCACAGAACAAAAGCTTTTTATTTGAAATTTTTTTCATCTCTCACCAGTAGGCGGAATTCAAGGTGGTATGATTTTTGCTTGCATTATATTAACTGGTTCTTCAAAGTTTCAATTATTAGATTTCTCTTTACAGTTGCTGTGTCAAAATAATTCAATAATAAAATGAGAATACAAGAGAAGTCATGCTTATCTGAATGCAACAAGAATATAAATCATTAATAATTTCTTTATTTACTCAAAGATTAACTCCTAAATTCAAAAACATCTTTTAATGACAGGCTAAATGACTGATGACCCTTAAAATAATTGAATGTACACTGTTACAAAAAGTAATCAGAAGTCCTGGTAGAATAAATATATGATATAAATGCCTACGTTCTTGGACATCTACAGCTCCTATGTATCCCTGTGGTAGTCATTTCTGCAGACATCTTGGAATTGAACGAAAATGTAGCCAAGACTAGAAGGAAAGCTCTTTAGGAACACAAAGTATTTATGTAAAATAGAGTAATAATTAGAATTAATGAAGTTAATTTGTAGCCTTTTGGCTCATTTTTGGATTATTAAATATTGAAGTAATTATCAAATAAATATTTCAACCATTCCTGCCACTGACACTGTCACTATTACTACTACTCACAGTATTATATTTTCTTCAAAACAAGGCATAGTAAAAAAAAAAAAAAAAAATCTAAATATAAAACAGACAGAAGCAGACTGGCTTGGTTTAAATTGGGAGGCTAGAGTATTATATATGTGCTTGCTCAGAACCATCTCTGCCCCACACTCCAGGAAAAACATTAAGCTGAAGGACTTAACACAGTACAATGTGGAAGTTCTGTATGATGACAATGTCCAAAAAGGTGCTGTAAGACAACAGTGAAAATGCTTCAGAATACAAAAATACTAGTTTTGTTTGGTTTTATAATCAAACAGGGAAGGTATGAAGAAAATCCACTTGCCTCATTATTGACATAAAGTAACTTTGAATAAATGGTCATAGAAATAAAGAAATTAAGATGAAAACAAATTGCTAAAATAAACCAACCAACTTGAGAATCAGACTTGTAACTGACTAGAGAGGCAAGTCAAAGATAGATCATTAGTTAAGTAAGATCACTTCTGTCTGCATATGCCGATGTGGTCGTTCAATTGCAAAGGCTTTTATAATTCATCTAGGTATGTAAAGACATACTGGTATGGGTCCTGGACTCCCATGTCCATTACCTACTAGATATGTAAATAGCTGTTTATCACCAAATACTATGTGACAGCCATATTATTGTGGATTTCCCCAAGATAAAGATAAAGGCATATCAAGTGGTTCTTTAACATGCATCTTACAAATGAGATGGAAGAAACAAAAACTGAACATATGCATTCAAGTATGTGTTTCTCTTAAAAGAGAAACAAGGTCTCATGGTAGAATAAAATAGATTATAATGAGGATTAATGAAAAAGAACAGAGACAATGACCACAGGACAATGCCTGCCAAAGGATATTATTTCTACTGCTTTGGGGATAAATAGGACAGTATCAAGTCTGAAAATAGTCTGAGTGATTCCAGATTGGATGGAATCATAGGTTACAATTTTTCTGATTCACAAAGGGAAATCTTTCAAAGAATAAAGTAAGTCCTAAGTATTCATACTTGGTTTGAGAATATGTTGAAACATCTTATAAAATTGGAAATATAAAAATTGTGGAGACACAAATGTATGACTTTTCAAGAGGGACCTATGTCACATTACTATATGTATTGTGAAAATATTAAGTATTAGTGGAAAAATTAAAAGTAGTCATAAAATATTAATATCAACAAAGGAGTATAACAGGAAGAAACTAAGTTCAGGGAAATATAGTAGATCAGAAATTCTAGGATCTGTTAAAATTATTAAATATTTCCATTTAAGAATGCCACTGTGTTTTGCCATTGTTGCAGAGCAATGATTTAAAAGGATACAGAGGTTTGGTTTATATAATGAAGAGTGTTTTCTGTGGCTCACTTTAGTAATTAAACTAGATTATTTTTGACAAGTTTTGTCTTGAAAAGGGAGCCAAACCGCAGCCATGACAGGCTGCGTTTAGGGCAAGAAAGATTTCAGGCCTAGATTTCTATTTCTTGGAGCTCAGATAACGGATTCCAGGAAGGCCACTGGAATAATTAGCATACCACATGAGTCAAGATTAGGACTGGCCTTTGGCAAACAACTGATCAGGAGCTGACAAGCCAAGGCCTAACATTCCAAACCATCTATGTCAATATGTTAAGACCTGGGTACCCTAAGCCAATGGAAACATGCCAAACCATGTACGTTGAAAGATCAGCCAGTCATGTACTTTGCTTTGTTCAAATTTCCTGCTGTACTTTGAGGCTCATAAAAATCCTGCTAAATCAAAATTTGGGGCTCTCAGCTAGTACCTGCTGCATCAGTGAGCACTGTGAGCCCAAGCTCGAGCTTATAATAAAGGCCCTCTTGCTTTTGCATCAGAGACGGCTCCCTGGTGGTCTATGGGGGATTCCTAAACTGGGCACAACAGTCTAAATGCAAGGGAGTGTAAGAATGTGAGAATTAGCTAATACCTGCTTAGGTGAATTTTTTTTAAACTAAGGATTGAATCCAGGACCACTTAACCACTGAGTCACGTCCCTGTGCCTTTTTATTTTTTATTTTGAGACAGGATCTCACTAAGTTGCTTAGCATCTTGCTAAGTTGTTGAGGCAGCCTTTGAACTTACGATCCTCTTGCCTCAGCATCTCAAGCTCTGGAAATACAGGCATGCGATTAAGTGAATTTTTAAATCAATATTTCTTTTGTAATAATTTAAATTAATGATGTAATGATAGTTATTTTTAAATATTTTTGTTTGCTGGGTGATTTTGACTAATCTTAAAGTTATTCCACTTATTTATTTTCTTATAACTGCATCTACTATGAAAATAAAAGGATGTATGCAAACAGAAAATATTCAAATAAATTTATTGCATTGTATTTTTTTTTATTTTATCTACCATCTATTTGGTCTACACATACCTATTTTTACCAAAGTATGTTTAAGAAATAGAAACCATGTTCAGATATTTGTAACCAGATAATAAAAACATGAGCTATTTAAACCAATATATATATTATTTAAATCTGCATTTCAAAATAAGATGGAATTCTCAAGGCCATAGTCATTCATGCTTTGAACACTTCATTCCCAGTTCTCCATGTCCTTAGGGTAAGAAGTGGCAAAGATCAGGCACAAAACAAATGAATAACTGAAAACTAACTGTATTTCACTGTGGAGAATCAATGATGTAGAAAGTTAAGATGTCTTATATACTATGAAACTAAAATGACTATAATCATTTGAACTGGATGTTTAATATTTGTTTCTTTCCACACATGGAAAAAATGACTTATATAGGATCTGGATTCCCTACAGGCTAAAAGGCATCATGGAGTGAAGAATCAATATGCAAAATGTCTCAGAATGGTTTGGCACATCTCTCAAGCCTTCTGCAATTTTGTCCTCACACAGTTTCTTTTAAAACATCTGATCTATTCCTTTATGGAGAAGGGAAATCTTCTGATTCATATGCACTGGAGCACCACATGGTTGCCCATCTGTGTGGGTCAGTTTCGAATCACTGATCAGGGCTGAAATTGAGTTGATATTTAGCCAAATAGCCAGCAACAATGACCTTCAAACCTGTCGTGGCTGGCTGATGGGCAGCTCTGGAGAATTTAATATGCTTTGCAGCTTGTATCTCACATTCATTTCTGATTTTTTAAATGAATTTATTTTTCTTATCGATCTTTTATTTTAGAAAGATTTCTTTCAGGTTTCCAAGTATAGACATATTTAGATAATATTCTCCAAAAAGCATAACTTCAGGAAATTAGTCAATCAATCAAATAATTTATATATTTATGTAATTTTTGGTAAGAGATAATGTCCTATTATCTCTCTCAGATAAAGGAAATGAGTTTACATTTTCCTCTCTCTGATAGTAGCAGACACACACCAATTACCAGCTGTGTACTTTATATTATCTAGATAGACAAAAACAAATGAAGAAAGTGAATCTATTTAAGAAGCAGAACAGATGACCTTTTAAAAATAAATTAAATTTGGTAAAATATGTACATTTTGTAAGTAAACTAAGAGCTAACATTTTAATATTCATTTATTTGCTTTCTAATCTTCCATATTTGAGAAATAGATCTACAAAATACCCTAAGGCATAACAAAGTTAATTATCTTTTCATGTTCCGGTGAAGAACATTTTTTATTTTTTATGACATTGAAAGGAATATATTCATATTCCATGGACTGTTATGTACGTAGCCAGAATAAGTTTTGTATTCTGAAGTTAAGTATCAGATTATCTGCATAAGAGAAGAGAAAATATTTTCTGTGTCCTTTCCTCACTTTCCTTTCCTTGACTTGATGATAACTAAAATGTATTACTCTTTATATAGTATAGTAGTCAATGGATGGAAGAGGAGATGGCAAGGCTAAGGGAGATTTTGGCTAAACTAGCCTAACAAGATTATTGCTAAAGATAGCCTTGTGATCAGAAATTACCTTTGGAATGGTGGTGGATGGGGAATCTGATCAGATATTGGCGATGATCTTATATCAAATATTGAGAATGGAGGTTCTTATGAAAGCAACAGCAGGTTTCTTTGCTAAAACTGGATTTTACAAGGAAGTGCACAGATGGGTTTCAGAAGCTTGATTACAGTTTAATCAAGCAAGGAATATTTGTCATAGGCAACATGATGTACAAGGAGAGGACACAAAATATGTAATCACTTTTAAAGCTTATGCTTTCATGTACCAAAGAATGTCCATTCACATTGCATTAGTCAAATGATTAAGCTCAAAAATAGGACAGGAAAGTATATTCTCCCTTCAAACAGCATGGAAATGAGTAGGAAATAGTTGAGGTCTAATATCAAACACCACAGACATTTGTCCAGATTATGTATATTGTCTTCCCTTTTACAAAAGAAACCATGAAGTTAGATTTAAAAATTTTAAGTGCTAGGGGCTAAGTGGAGCTTTGCTTGTCTTCCCATAGGTGAAGTCTGTTGATTGTTGGGCATGTCTATTTTAAGGTCCTTACCTAGAAATTTACAAACTACCTCTGTACATATATGATGCCTACTTATCAAGACATGATTATGCTAATTTCTGATAAAAGCCCTTCTGTTTTCTAGAAGATTATCATGGCCTCTTCCCAGATTAATTAGATTTCCCTTTTCATCTTAGAATCCATACTCGGCACACTGCAGGAAATTATCCTGTTAAAATTAATAAGATTATTACAACCCTATGATCAAAATGCTCCAATTGTTGCTGTCCATGTAATAATATTTATATTTTAATATAAAGTAAAATTTGTAGCTATGCACTTTTTAAAGGAACAGATTGTTTCTTTGAATTTTTAACAAATCATTTTGATAATCAAACCCATTTGTCAGTGTTTGAATACTTCACATGCTTTCGTATTTTCACTATTTGTGTGTCACCTTTCCCTGCACAAATATCTAGCTTTGACAAAAGACTGTGCTGTTGAAACCAGATTTTTAGCCTCTGCTGCTGTAGTGTTGCAGCTGATTCAGCCTTCTGGGTTGGAAGAATGAAACCCAGAAATGTAGAAGAGGAGGAGTGAAAGAATAAGATTTATTCAAGTGGTAAGAGACAGTGTTCCCAGAGGGTAATAGGGCACCCAATATGGGTTGCCAAGTAATTGCACCAGTCTAGCTGCTCATATAGCATTTGGGTAGGGAGCCTTGAAGATCAATATACAAGCTAATCAGGTCTTGGAAAAGAGCCAAGCCAATTGGTCAAAATCTTTGCACAACAGATATTGGGAAACTGTTAAGGCTACTGTTTAACACTTGTGTCTGCGGACTTTACTCAGGTCTGTCTGCCTTCCTTTTCCTGCTGCTCCAGGAAAAAGGAGTTGGCTGGAATGTTTGGAATGTTTCTGCATTTCAATTACTGGGAGCAGCCTATTCTGTTCTTTCAGAACAGTCTCTTTTTTTTTTTTTTTAGGGGTACGCATTTCCTTCTCTGTCTGCCTATTTTACTATCAATCATATCCTGTTCACTGTCTGTCTACAATTTTATTGATCCATTATAATTACACATAATAATGGGACTCATTATGCCATATTCATACATGCCCATAATGTAATGCAATTAATCTCACTCCCCCAGTACCTTCCCTTTTTCTCCTCTTCTCCCTCCCCCAAGATATTGAAGAGGGAGCCCAACCCCTGCCATGATAGGCTGCATTTAGGGCAAGAAAGATTTCAGGCCTAGGGTTCTATTTCCTGGAGCTCAGATAGCCGATTCCAGGAAGGCCACTAGAACAAAGAGCTTACCACATAAGTCGATTAGGACTGGCCTTTGCCAAAAAATGGATTCCAAACCATCTATGTCAATATGTTAAGACCTGGGTACCCTAAGCCAATGAAAACATGCCAAACCATGTATGTTGAAAGATCAGCCAATTGTGTACTTTGCTTCATTCAAGTTTCCTGCTGTACTGTGGGGCTCATAAAAATCCCACAGAATCGAGACTCCAGGCTGTCAGTACCTGCTGCATCAGAGAATGCTGAGAGTCCAAGCTCGGAATAAAGACCCTCTTGCTTTTGCATCCGGGATGGCTCCCTGAATCTTTGGAGATTCATGATCTAGGCACAATAATCTACTATTAATAATCTGTGAAACTTTAGATAACCTGATCTCCACTTTTGTACTGACTTCTTTCCTTACTACTCCCTTTTCCCACTTGCTCTGCTCCAGCCACATCCCTTGTCATCTTCTTTCACATGACTAGGCCCCCCAGCAGTAAAAAAACTCTTTGCTAGACATTTGCATGTTCATTCCATCGGTTGCTCCAAGTATTTGCTTAAGTACTAATGTCTTAATGGCATTTGCTCTAATCACCCCAACCAAATTTCAATCAATCCCACCACTACCACTGCTCCATATGCTTCACAGGTTCTGTTATTTTTTTCATAGTGAAGCGGGATTTTTGAGATGAGGCCGGGTTCTCTGCTCCCGCTGGTGAATGAAGTCTGGGCCTCTACAGACTCTAGCAGCCAAAATAGCCTGCTTCTAGTGTTTGCAGCGATTCCCAGATAAAACTGGGCATTTGGGCTTCTTGCAGGTCCCTCAGGTCTCTGCAGCCCAAAAGTGTTAGCAGCTACCCAGCTAAGAGCTGGGATTTCCGTGGTGCATTGCAGCTCTTGGTGTGGAAACACATCGGCGCCGATCTTCAGGGTCCTTGTCTCGCGAATTTGAAGAATAAAATCCACGGACAAGCACGGAAGGAGGAGTAAAAGGAGTAGGATTTATTTAGGAAGGAGAGTAGCAACTCCGCAAGGCGGAGGGGTTCCTGGAAGCAGGACACCGTCTAATGGAGTTTAGGCCAGAGGTTATATAGATTTGGGGTATGAGCATAATTAACATTCATGCAAAGCAGGCATTGAGAAATGCATTAACTCCATTGGTTAAAATCTATGTAAAACAGGCATTGAAACTGGTCAAGATCACCATTGGTTAAAACAAAAGGTGGCAAACTCTTCCTAGTATCCACCTGTGACCACCCCCATCTCTTAGTCGGGGACTAGGGTGAACCTCAAGGTCTTTTTGCATTTGAAGTCCCTGAGCACGCCCTGTCAATCACTCTGCCTCTGCCAGCTAGCTCCTGGATAGGGGCCCTCTGTCCTGACTACCTAGCCATCTCACTGTCTCCTAATCTGTTCAATAGTACTTACTACCACCTTCTATACAGTTCTTTACTCACAGTGCTTACTGTTTAATTTTATTAACTAAAAAAGGCGTTTTTGTCCATGACTTTGGCACTTGTTTACTTCGTAAGCACACACTAAATGCTTTTCTGAATGCTTGAATTACTTGGCAATTTCTTTTTGTTTTTAACATAACAATATTCATGGTTATTTTATAATGTTAGTAAGTAAAGATAAAATGTATTTTAATATGTGTACTGTAGTATAAAATTAATTTTAAAATAATTTATCATCTATTATTATATTTATTATGTCTGGTTGCTTTTCTATTTTAATTTTAAAAACTGGACTACAATTAGAATCTTTCTTCATGAATCCCTTTGTATATATGTGTTTACATAATAGATATCTAGAAATGGGATAGCTGAGCTACTAATTATAGATAGATTCCAAAAATTCTAATCTTTTTTACACGTTAATATTTCAAAGTGGGTAACATTTTCTTTTGATCTTACCAACTTTAGGTATTTTAAATGAAGCCATTCTAATAAACATATATTTTCCTACTGTCTTGTTAGCATTTCTCTGATTACAAGTACAAAATAATACTCTTTCACATGCATTTTGAACATTTTTGTATTTCTTCTGTGGGTTTCTAAATTTTGTCTATGAATTTCTAAATTTAGTATAAGATTTTTTTTCTATTTACTTGTATTCATCTGCACGATATTCTCACTCAATGTTTCTGATTCATTAGAGAAATATTGATTTGAATATTGATGCCACTTTGCTGGGTTTCAATATTAATTTAAATAATATTTTAGCTGATTTCCCCACCTCTTATACTTTCTTTTGGTCTGAACACCTTTCTTATTAAGATAACCTGCTGCATACTGACTTAACACATTGGCTTCTTTTCTTTAAATATGCAAATGAAGAAGCTCTCAAGTCTTGAGCAATTTATGATTCATGTGAACTCATTAATACTAGAGAGTCAGGAGATATATCTATGGACATTTTGAATACTTAATCCATGTGAATGACTAGCCCTGGGGCAATCATGACTTAAGAGGGAATGACAATTTGATATTATTTTGCTACTGCAACAATGAATTAATTTTTAAGTAAAAGTATCTAGAATCTAGTCTTTAGAATACTTAATTTGCTTAGCAAATATTTGCTGATTAAGGAAGAGAATTCAGAAAACATTTTCATTTTACACTACATTCTCACTCATGGTAGTACCAGTTGGAATTTGTGGCCTTGGGAAAACCAACGCCACTTCTTTCACTCTAATATAAAATAATATAAATTTCTTTAACTGAACAGAAATACTCTAAAATTAATGTATCCAACTAAAAACATTTAAGTTTCTTACAAAATCTAAAAATACCTAATATATCTCCAAGTTTCTCATTTGCCTCATTTTTTTTCTATTTTCAGAAAGTATTTACTAGCAATTCTGTGAAAAAAAAAAAAACTATTCTTTTAATTGTTCTAGAGGTCCCAGCTTTTCATTGGGTAAGTTGTTTTTCCCTGAAAATGTAAACATAATATTTTTATTCTATTTGTCATGCCCTTCTTGCTCATTTTACAGATCTGCTTTTTACCACAATAATAATTTAAGTTATTGAAGTAAATTTTAAAATATTCACCCATTTGGAAAATATCTTTTTTCTCACCTTCTCTAATCAATACCGTCATATAAGAAAGTAAACCATTTTTTCCTTTATACTTTTAGTTTACATTCTTTATTTTAGAAGCATGTCTACACAGGACATATCTTCTGGTCCCCGTGACTCACTGTGTAGTATATGTTTTAAGGAGTAGGAGCATGTACATTATGTTACGCAAAAAGCAAGAAAAAAGAAAATCTCCATAACATATTGGTATGCTTATATTTTTTAAAAAAATTTTTGTTTACTCAAAATTAGATTTCAGTAAAAATAGAAAAATGTGACAAACAATTCTCATAATGATCCATTATTATTCAAGAATCAACTAAATGCACAAACACATACTCTGGAATACAGTAGGCATCATACAATCAGGGAACACTAACAAATGCCATGTCTTTCTAAAAATGATAAAATAATAAGTATATGACAGACAATTTCAGTGCAAAATCACTTCAGGAGCGGTTTTTTCAGTAGCACATACCACTCTTCCCATGTATGTTCTCCCATTCAGTAATCTCATCTTTAATATCGCTTTCTCAGATCATTTTATCTTATGCAGGCAGTATCTATTATACTCTGTTACAATTTCCTGTAGTACATTACAAATAAAATATTTACATATTTTACTTGCTTATCCTTAACTCTCATACCTTATTAGAAAAGAGAAAAAAATGTCTCAACAACTTAGTGTTGTTATATCAGTTCTTTTTTTTTTTTATTAGAATATAGAAATACAGTTGAGGGAGAAACATTATCTAAACATTATCAATCAGTGGATATAAACTTTGTTATTGAGGGGAAAAACCAGATCATGGATATCCACCTTGAATTTTACCTTTTGCATTTTCCCCCAGAAGAGCT
>PVKS010048237.1:0-12484 GCA_004027875.1 Aplodontia rufa | reverse complement strand
GGAACGATAAGGAAGTCGTCAGTGTTCCTGGCCGTACAGGGAAAAAATTCCCCTAGTTCCGGCAGGAGAACTGTAGATCCCCTTTTGCGGCTGATGGGAAATGTAGTCCTGTCGTTTGTAATGGCGAAGAATTACCGTGCACCCCAGGGGGCCGTCCTCAAACACGGCTATAACCCCTCACAGAGTATGAGTTTGGCGGGGGTCTAATTAGTTGCAGACAGGGTGGGTTTAGCGATGGAATCTGTGTTTCCGATCAGACCCGTTGGATGGGCGGCTGACGTTTGTATTCCTGTCCCTGGAGCCAGTCGGGAATGCGTCCAGCGTACTGTTCCGTTCTTGATAAAACAGCCAGAAACTTGCTATTTCCAAACTCGTAGGAATGCTACACCAAGCAAGGAGCTGCACCAGTAATCCTGGGGGGGTGGGGGCAGACAGAACTCTTTCTGGCAGACTGTCCGCAGTGGCAGGCTTATGTGCCCGCGGAGGGAGGGGGAAAACCCCCGTTACTTTTTTTTAAATTTTTTTCCCCCTTCTCGCGAAACTCCTAAGACTCGGTTCCTTATTAAAAAGCTTCACAAACTAGTAGTAGACAATCATATATATTTTACCCTGTACGCACCTTGGAAAATTGCTGATGCAGTGTATTTTTCCCAGTCAGAGTCAGAGCCCCAGCGAATGTTGTCACGCTTCAAGACGCCATCTTCCTCTCTCCTACCACTTTGAAATCAACATTTTATTCACTAAATGTATGCGAGGCATGTATGTGAGACTTTTAAGCAGCCATGACAATGACTGGTGCGCAGAGGATGGGTTATGCAGCTCCCTGGAATCCAAAGCCTCAGGCTGGGAGCTGCACTATCACAGCAAGTCTACATTCCAGATTTGTTTAATTTTCCTTTCTTTTTAAAGTTCTTTAACAACTACCTGGGTCTATAAGGTTATAGTTGCAAGTATTTGTCAAATAAAGCATGATGAGCCATTAGAGGAAATAAAAATTCAGTAAAGCAAAAAAACACAACTTGATTACTTTGGTACAAGTGAAGCAATAACTATTTAATGACCAGTGAACTTAACTGTGAAGATGATTTTTTTTTTTTGTATCAGTAAATGTGATTACAATTAGGCTCTGTGTTTCTGCGGCCAATTGTGAAAAGCCATTTGTCACCTGTCTGTCTGGCTGGACTGACTGCTCTGCTCTTGCTGTCTGACATATTGCTAACCAGCTCAGAACAAAATACACTGAATTGACCTTAGTGAAGTACCCACAGGTCACTTTTCCATAGTTGCTTTTTGGGAAGAAGAGCACATGAAGTTTATTCAAGCTTTGGGTTCATAAGTTCATTGATTTAGAAAGTGGTAACTGGGTTCATTTAGTATATGCAGTTAGACTTTAAGATTTCATTCCAGGCAGGAGTATGGGCGACCTCAAGGTAGTAGTTGAGTTGGCTCAATACCAGTCCCTACTCCCTGCTCAATGTTCCAGAGAAAGAATTTTCTTTTAACACAGCCTGTTGATTCAGTTCTGTCAGACTGACTATTCTTATTTGCTGGGTTATGTATTCAGAGTAACTATTCACTTCTATTTTAGTCTGAAGGAATTCTTGGGCTCAGTGCTGAGAGCTGAGTGAAGCTTAATTGTGGAAGGAGGCTTGAGAACAAGTGAGTGTGCAGAGGCCCTGAGAGGGGAAGACGGGGAGCAGGGCTAACAATGACAGTGGGGCAAGTGACATTTCCATGGTTACTGCTTTGCGACTGCCAGCACCACTGGTTCTGTCCATGGACATTAGGAACCAGTCTTCATTTTGGGAGAGGCAACAGGAAAGGTGATAATATGGCTTTCTTTTTTTAAGAGAGGGACAGTGAGAGAAAGAGAGATGAACAATTTTCAATTTTATTTAGTTTTTTCATGTTGCTTTTGTTGCTCTGAGGCTTCATTGTGTATATGGTGCTGGTGTTTGAACGCGCATACCCACACTGGGCAAGCGCAGTAACCGCTGAGCCAAATTTAAAGCCTGCTTCTGACGTGTTATGTATACGTGGGATCTCACATAGGTAAAATGTGGACAATTCTATTTCATAAGTATATGATCTGTATAAATGGTTATCATTTCTGCAAACTGATTATGGTTAATACTTTCCATGTGTGACAAATCCTCCTTGCTCTGATCCTCCTTCTTACTCCCTGGTAGAGAGAATCCCTTTTAGCATAATATCACAAGGAGTTTTGTTGCTAGGGACATGCAGCATAAGAAATATAAAGGTCTGATTGCTTTGTGGATGCTTCACTCTGAATGCTTTCCAAAAGTTGAGCCTACCTGGGCAAGGAATGTGGTAATTAAGCTGGTTACCTGGGTTTGAATCCCAGTTTTATTACTTACTAACCATTGCAACTTTGGATTTGTTAGTTGATCTTGCTGGACCTTACTGTCTATAAAATGGAAACTGTGTTGGAAGGTCTGTCTCTTTAGTGGGACTGTTTCCTTAATCCAGCCTGTAGCCACATGGAACTACACTTGGGAAAGCGAACCTATGAGTTGAAAAGACAGAGGGGAGAAAGGAAGGAGAAAGGCCAAAGAGAAGAGGGACTGTGGATGGCCGACTCTTAAATAATTTGATGGAAATACAAGGAAATGTACACACATTTTTCTGGAATCTATGTGACCACAATTAGAGCCCCGTTTGGTGATGATTTGGGTAAATATTAATGTTGCTTCTTGAGAGCTTGTGGAGTGAGATGCTATCTCACATCATTCTCCCTCCTTCACTGTCCAGGTGATGCATTCTTTCTGCTTTTACAACATGGGCTAACTCCTTCAAATGTCTGCATGGATTATTCTTTATTCCAGGTTCATGTTCAAATCACTGTTACAAATAGCTGCCTTTCTCTCATCCATCCCTTCCAGCCATAATGTTAGTCCCTTTAGAGACTTTTCTCCAAATAACTGTTAGAGCAAACACTAAGTTAGTTGATGAGACTTCAAAATATGACATCCGTTCACGGGTAACAGTCCAGGCCTGTGGAACATTTCAGCTTCCCGCGGTCATCGAGGGGCCTGGCTTTCTTCCATCTTGTTTTGCTGTCATCTCTAGTAAGCGGGTTCTCACCGACAGTCAAAGCTGGGCAGCAAATTGAAACAATTGAGGCAGTCCTTGGCTATTTTGTGTTTATCTGTGTGTGTGCATGCGTGCATGCACGCTCTTTCTTCCAGATTTAAAACTGTTTCTATAGTTCTGTAAAGTATCCTTTTTGAGAAGGATTGTATTGAGTCTATAAATATTTTTGAGTAGTATTGACATTTTACCAATTTTAATTCTTCCAACCTATGAACATAGTATGTCTTTCCACCTTTTTTCCTTTTTTGTCCTCTTCAATTTCTTTCATCAGTGTTCCATAATACTCACTGTGGTATATATGTTCAGTGGAGTTCTACTCTGTTAATAGAGAGAACAATATCATGGCATTTGCACTCAAATGAATGGAGATAGAAAAAGTTATGCTGAGTGAAATATCCCAAACTCAGAGACTTAAAGGCCAAAATGTTTTCTTTCACATGTGGAAGCTAGAGTAAAATCTAAGACAGGATGAAAGTAAACTAAGTTTAAATAATAAACTCAAGATCGTTGAAATTTCACATAAGCTTGGGGAGTCATAAGGATGAAGGAGTGGGGAGAATGGAGGGAGATAAGGAGGGGAGGGAAGGATAAGGAGGGTTATCAATGCAACTGGGAACTCTCAATTCCCATGAGATGCCCTACTATACACAGGTAGTCAGAGAAACTCAGAAATTTCAAAAATTAATACACATGTATATGCTTATTTCTATCTATAACATGGAGTAATGCAGAGGAGACATGAGAGCAGGGAGTGGATGAAGGCAAGAGATCCTGGACTAGGATCAGCCTTAACTTACTTTGTCAATATCCATGTATGCATGGTTATGTAACAATTCCCTCCAATATGTAAGGCTATGTTGAACAAATAAAAAAAATACTCACTCTGGAGATATTTCAACATCTTTGGTGAAATTTCTTTCTTTTTTGATTTCTTAATTTTTTGTACTGGTTCTTTTCTTTAGGTGTACATGACATAAGATTATACAATGGTATAATTATAGATCCATATATAGTTTAATTGTTCTAATTCAGCTTCCAGTTTTTTTTTTCTCTCCTTTCCTCTCACCCCCTGCTTTTTTATATATGTGACAATAGGATATAAAATGATAGGCTTATAAAAGTTTGGAGTGTACCTTACTTTAATCAGGTCCCAGCATCTCCCCTTCTTCCCTCTTCCTCTAACCCATTGCTCTTTTTAGATATACTTGACAATGTGATAAACTTTGACATTTTTATAAAATCATATAGTGTATTTTATTCTAATTCAGTCCCCATTATTTCCCTTCTCCTCTCCCCTGCCACCCCACTCTCTTCCCTCTACTCTAGTGGTCTTTCTGTTATTTATTAATAATTTTTTTAAATTTAGTGACTCATAACATACATAGAATGAGATTCACTATAATATGTTCAAATATGAACATGAGAAAGTAAGTCTGATTCCTTCCATGAACTTTCTCTACTTCATTTTTTCCTTCTCCTTTGTCTATTCCTCTGTTATTTTATTTATTTTGGATTAGTTTCCACATACCAGAAAGAAAATTTGAGCTTTGGGGTTTTTTTTTTTTTTTGAGACTGGCTTAATTCACTTAACATGATATCCTCCAGTTCCATCCATTCGCTGGCAAATGACATCATGTCATTCTTCATTATGGCTGAGTAATAATCCATTGTGTGTATATGCCACACTTTTTAAAAATCCATTCCTCAGCTTCAATGTGCCTTGGTTGGTTTCATAGCTTAGTTATTGTGAATTATGCTATTATGAACATTGATGCGGCTATATCACTGTAGTATGCTGATTTTATGTCCTTTGGCTATATACCAAGGAGTGGGATAGCTAGATGAAATGGTGGATCTATTCCTAGATTTTTGAGGAATCTCCATAGTGCTGTCTGGAGTGGTTGTACCAGTTTTAAGTCCAACCAACAATGTATTAAGTGTGCCCTTTTCCCAACATAATTGCTATCACTTGTTATTATTTATATTCTTGAATTTTTGCCTTTCTAATTGGAGTGAGGTTAAATCTCAGTAGTTTTAATTTGCATTTCTCTAATTACTAGGGACAGTGAAATGTATTTCTAGGGATTTTATTTTTCTTGCAGCTATTTTAAATTATCCCAACTATGTGGAATTTATTCCATGACATAAAACCAGTTGTAGTCCTCAACACTACAATACTGGGAGATTTTAATACTCCTCTATCACCAATAGACAGACCATCAACGGAAAAAAGAGCGTTCTTCAGCCTAAACAACTCCATAATCAAATGGAGTTAACAGACACATATAAATTATCAAACCCCATATTGGCTGCATATACCTTCTTCTCTGCAGTGCACAGATCCTTCTCCAAAGTAGATCATATTCTAGTTCACAAATGTAATCTCAGAAAATATAAAAAGTAGATATTATTCCATATATTCTCTCAGATCATGGTGCCATGACCCTAGCAATTAACAGCAAAAATTATAACAGAAAACACATATACATGGAGATTGAATAATGCTCTCTTAAATGAAGAATGGATCCAAGAAAACACAAGAGCAGAAATCAAGAAATTCTTGGAAATGAATGAATGACAATGAAAACACAACATATTGAAACCTCTGGGACAGCATGATAGCATTCCTAAGAGGAAAATTTATAGCATTGAGTGCCTACATTGAAAATCAGGAGAGATCTCAAATAAATAAGCTTATGCACCACCTAAAATTCCTACAAAATGAAGAAAAATCTAAGCCCAAAGCTAGCAGAAGACAGGAAATAATCAAAATTTGAGCTGATATCAATGAAGCAAAAATAATAAAAAGAATCAACAAAACAAAGACCTGGTTCTTTGAGAAAATAAGTAAAATTGATAGATCCTCAAACAATCTCACTAAAAGAGTTAAGGAATTGAAGCAGATCAACAAAATTACCAATGAACAGCGAGCAATATCACCACTGACCCCATGGAAATCCAAAAGATGATAAGGACATATTTTGAAATTTAACTCCTTTAAATCAGATACTCAGGAAGGCATGGACAAATTTCTAGACACATAAAACATCACCATGTTGATGCAGGATGATATTGGCATCATATGAATAAAATGGAATAATTTATAGGAAACACAAAGGTTACATACAGATTAGTATCAATTCAAATGAACAGAATACTACAGATATAGTATTTAAGTAAATTCAAAATTTTTCTTCGCTTCTCAAAAGAACATCTAAGTCTGCTGTATTTGGGGGCAGTAAGTAATGAGCAAACGGTAGCCTTTGTTTCAGTAAGGTGCAGGAGGTGCAATGGAATACAGTGTGCTCGTGTGTTGATGCTCCAGTTCCCCAAAGAAATGTGATGAGTGCTTAGGTTCCGACCAATCACCTTAGCCAATTCTCTGGAAAGGAAATACGAAGGCGATAAGTAGAAGCCCAAGTATGGGCAGAAGTTCTCTTTATCCTAAGGTAGATATCTGAGGTAAGGGAATCACTACCTTCCTCTTTAGCAAACAGAAGTTAACAAGATAAAGTGGGGTGAGCTGAGAACTCCAGGCTGCTAAGCAGAAGAAAGAACATGCAAAAGGCTGACATGGAGAACATACAGACGTTGAAGGAATGAAACGAAAACAGTGCATCTAGAGAGCCCAGGACGAGAGTGTGATGCTGGTGGACTTCAGAGTGGAGAATAGACAGGGCTAGGTGGTGATGGGCCATGGAGGCTGTGCTCAGAAGTCAAGGATTCTCTCAACAGGAGGAAGTTCTGGATGGGTTTATCTAAATTTCTTACCTTATACAAGCAGAGAATTTCTATGACCTGTTTTTGCACTTAAAAATTCTTATAAAGGCAGTAAACCTAGGATGACTGCATGTCCAGGTTTGCCTGGGATCAACCAGGGCTTTTGCCTGCTTTCTTTTTTCAAGGGTATCCTCGTTTGGATGATAAATGCTAATAATGCTAATAAATGCTAATAAATGCTAACTGTCATTGTTTTATTATATATTTCTCTATTCTCACGTGTGTTAACAGTGTTTGGAATAAGCATGTACAATATTCTTATTGCATTTCATAGAGCTTATATTTCATAGTGAGAATGGCAGGGTTCGTCCAGATGTGCCATGGTTATAATACGAGAGGATGTCAGATAATACAAGCCATCATCACTTTAGTGCACACTATGTATCAGGCTTCGTGCTAAGTGGTTTGTGGATGGCTTTTCACTTACTCTTTCTCAACAACCATTAAGAGATATGCATCATTCATCCAGTTGTAGATGAAGAACTGGGTCCAGAGAGGTTATGTAATCCTCTAGCACCATAAAGCAGCAGAGAAGAGATCCAATCTTATCTTGCAGATCCATGATCTTTGCTCTAAATAATTATGTTCCATGTCCCTCGGATGCTAACCTTCAAGGCAGGGCCATGTTCAGCCCCTCTTAGGAGCCGGCCAGAACTCCTAGTCCATTTGTCCAACCCCCCTCCTTGAGACATATTTATATTTTCAGTCTGCATCATTCCCTGAGATGAAGTGGAAGAAATGCATGTTTTTGTCTGCTGTCCACTTTTTTTAACAGCAGAAAAAGTTCAATTTAATTGGCCATAATCTTCTTCTTACTCACCTTGGGGGTCTTTCTGTCCTTTTCATTCAGAACTGGATGAGTCAATTGTGTGTATGTATCTCTGTGTGTGTTTTCCAGGACAATCACAGTGTTATGGGTTTTGAGCATGATCATAGCTGACCTTTCTCTTTACTTACTGAAGAGCCATAACCTTTTCCTTTTGTCCTCATATTTCAGTATCAGCTCCTCAATTTCATCTGTGTCCATGTTTAAAATTTACAGTTTAAAAAGTATAAGACTTTGCACTCTATGTTTTGTACTTGAAAGATTATGCACATCAGAATTCTTAAATTAGTCCTTAGGAACTCAAACTGAGAATTTCAAAACCGTTTTTTTTTTCAGTAGTTCCTTACCTTGTAGTTTCCACCAAATAAAGGTACTATTGTCCTTGGAGCCAAGCACATTTAAGTTGATACCTTGTTTCTACTATTTACTTACCGTATGTACTTTAACAAGCTCTTCTACTCTGTGAGCATTGGCTTCCTCCCTACCAATTTCACAGAGATACCTCATATCTGTGAAATGTTAATTAAAGTCACTTTATAGCCATTGTCTCATTGCAAGCTTTGGATAGCCCAGAGCTGTTAGGTAGCTCAGTATGAGAGCTGGGAAGTTAACTCAGAGCTTCCAATTCCATGTCTAGAAGCAGCTGGTACAAAGAATATGGGTTTTACATTATTAACCTCAATTGAGAACCCATCTCTAGCATTTTGAGCTTTATGTAACCCATCCATGTCTGATTTTTTTAGTGTGAAATTCCCATGCAAATGCATTGCTTTTCAAAACAATGGAACCATCTTTATTACGCGAACCTGTGCAGGTATTACCTTACATGGCAGAAAGGACTTGGACTAGCCTTTCTTTCTTTCTTTCTTTTTTTTTTTAAGAGAGAGAGAAGGACAGTGAGAGAGACAGAGAAAGAGAGGAACAACTTTATTTAGTTTTTCACATGGCTCTAGTTGCTCCAACACTCAGTTGTGTACGTGGTGCTGGGGTTTGAACCCGGGTCCTTGTGCTTGCCAGGCAAGCACCGAAACCACTGAGCCACCCTTCCCCAACTAGTCTTGATGTGGAAAATCATCCTGAATTTTTCTGTCTTGGCCTGATGTGACCAAAGGGTCCTTATACAAAGGAGATAGGCAGGTCAGAGTCAGAGAAGGAGATGTGAGGATGGAATCAGAGATGGGAATGATGCAGTCAAATCAGGTGACCTCTAGCAGTTGGGAAAGTTAGGAAAACAAGTCTATGTAGACATTTTTAAAAGTTTTACAGGTTTATGTGGTTTCACGTATTATCTAATATATATCTTACAGATTTTTTATATCTTTTGAGATATTTTCAACCACATGTAACAGTGGAATTTATTATTATGTGTTCATTCGTGCACATGATATAATAATATATAATTTGGTCAATTTCATTTTCCAGTATTTTCTCTTTCCATTCTCTCCTCCATCACTGGGTGTCTTTTCTCTACTTTACTGGTCTTCCTTCCATTTTCTTGACACCCCCCAAGATATCTTATATGTATATTTTTCACATTTTTATTGGTGCATTAAAATTGTACATAATGATAGGATTTGTTGCTACATATTCATACATGCCCACAATACAACAATATAATTTGGCCAATATCCTACCCAAGCACTCTCCCATCCCTCCTCCCATCCAATGGTCCCTTTCTTCTGCTGACAGTAGAAGAGTATGCTGCATTTTACATTGATATACATTTTATGTTGTATATTTATATAATTCTCACAATCTTCCCCAAAGCAACATTTGGCTAAGGAGGAAACACAGGTAGAGTGGTTCAGGAACATTTTCAAAGCCACACAGGAATGGGAAAAGCTGGTATTTGAACATGGACAACTGAGAAAGCATCTACTGAGAGCCTGGGACACAGCGTTCTCTGCAGTACGCGGAGGCCATTGTCGTTGCTCTTCCTGTTGCACTATGCTTCTAAGTCTTTACAGCTGTAAGAATGCTCACATTGAAGCGATGACTGACTCCATCAAAGCTTTCCTCTCATGTTTACACAGAGACTCCAGAGCTATGTGCCCTCCTGATTGCAGCATCAGGTGAAGCCAGTTCTGCCCATTCTCTATGTGGGCCCACCCAGTATAGCGCCAACATGGAGGAGGCTGTCCTCAGCCAGTGCCAGCTATTGTGCTGCACTGCATTTGTGCCCCAGCATAATTCCTCCTCTGGAAACCACGAATTATCCAGCAGAGTCTTGGTGACAGAATGATGGAGCTGGGCTGGTGTCTGCAGCTGGGCTAAGTCAATAAAGGTGATAATGAACACTAAGCAGAATTTGAAGAATGAGTGGAAAAATTGCTGCTATTGATATTTCTGGTAGCCATCTGCTGCAATACCAGACTGAAGTGGATTATTTCTTGTAGCAATTCCCTTTGAGACAAATGATGGCACCAATGATGAGAGCTCATATTTGTGCTGCTTCTAAAAGTGGTTTAATAGATATTAACTAATTTTATTTCCACCAAAGCACTATATAGTAGGTCTCATTTCATAGTTGAGAAAAAATAAACTCAGAGGGGTTCATTTCATTGATTCTTACCTTCTGGCCCTGTTGTGGCTTCAGACACAGAGAGTAACTTTTGAATTTTTAAGTAAGGACAAACTTGGCAAACTTTGTTCACGTTCTTGGCTCAGGACTGCATGGCCAGGGGGTGTCTCCTTAACGCCCTCACCAGAATAGTGGCTGAAGTAGCTTTGGGTCTACTCCTGAGAACTTCAGGTGATGGCAGTGGAGATGTGCTTGCTGGAAATTGTGCCCTCTTATGAAATTAGATACCAACACCAACTCTACAACCTTCACCTCCCCTCAATGCTTCTCTTACTCTGTTGGCTCTATCATGGAGTCCTCTGCTTCTTACAGCAGTGAATTCCCTCAGTTCTTTAAAGTTCTACCATACGTGTGTTCCTCACTGCTGGCTTTGCCTCAACCGCACCACCAGGTTATAGACCTAGGTGCTGCACATAGTAGGTACATGGTAAGCACTTTTTGAGTGGCCACATGGTCTGGAAGAAAACATTTTAGGAGATACAAGTTTCCGTTTATGCTCCTGTATAACATTTTTATGGAGAGACATTTTCAAATCAGCTTACCATTTTTTTTAGTCCTGATCTGTAAGTTTTATTTTGTAGTTACGTAAGATACCTGAATTATTTATCAGTCTTGCATCAGGGTCACAATATTCATTATTTTAAAATCATGGCATTTAGGGGAGATGGAAGTCCCAGCAACCAAGAAATTGGGGCTTAGAAAGGAGGAATTCAAGGTTACCTAATGAATTTTTTATAGAGCCAAGATAAAAAATTATATATATATATATTTTTATACAGCAAAGCACTATTACTGTTCATATACACATACCTTATTTTATTTAATTATTCACAAACTTAAGAGAATTAAAAAGATTAAGTAACTGTTGGAGGAGTAGCTGGCCATGATATTCTCCCATTCTGTAGGTTCTCTCTTCACGATCTTGACTAATTCCTTAGCTGTGCAGAAGTTTTTAAGTTTAGTGACATTCGACTCATTGATTTTTTTTTAAAATGTCATATCAAGGTTTATTTATTTGTTTTTATTCATTCAGCATTGTCTTACATAATGAGGAGATTTGTTGCTTCACTTTCATACATGCATATGTAATGACAGAATAGCTTAAACCAGATCCTTGTCCAGGATGTCCCCCCACTACCCAATCTCATGTCTCCTCTTAAATTTCCCCATGGTACAAATATAAATGACAATACACATGCGTTTTAATCATTGAAATTGCTATATTTGTACCCCTGTCTGGGTATAATTGGGCTTCTCATGGGAGTCAAGTGTACTCTACAGTATTGAACAACCCCCTTTTTCTCCCTCTTCTCCCTCCCTTTCTACTTCTCCCCATAGCTATTGTTTCCACATTCTATGTGTTACTTCAAATTCCCACTCATTGATTTTTGGTTTTAATCCTTGCACTATGGGAATCTTGTTAAGGAAGTCAGTGCCAGCACCTGTATGGTGGAGTGCTGATCCTATTTTTTCTTCTAACATTTGTATGGTATCTGTTTAATTCCTAGGTCTTCAATCCATTTCATTTTGATTTTTGTGTAGGGTGAGAGATAAGTATCTAATTTCATTTTCCTGTATAAGGCTTCCAGTTTCTCCAGCACCATTTGTGGAATGAGCTGTCTTTCCTCTAAGATATAGATTTGGACCTTTTGTAAAATGAGATGGCTCCAGAATTTACAAAGAACTCAAAAAACTTTAATACAAAAAAACACATTCAATCCAATCAATAAATGGGCTGAAGAACTGAACAGAAACTTCTTAATAGAAGAAATACAAAAGTTCAGTAAACATGAAAAAAATGTTCAACATCTCTAGCAATCAGAGAAATGCAGATCAAAACTACAGTAAGATTTCACCTCACTGCAATCAGAATGGCAAACATCAACAGATGCTGGAGTGGAAGCGGGGAGAAAGGAACACTTGTTCATTGTTGGTTGAATTGCAGACTGGTATAAACACTCTGTAAAGCGGTATGATGACTCCTCAAAATATTAGGATGATTCCACCATATGACCCAGCTATCCCACTCCTGGGTATGTTTCCAGAAGAATTAAATCAGCATATTACAGTGACACAGCTTCATCAATGTTTATAGCAGCACAATTCACAATAGCTAAATTATGGAAGCAACCCAGATACCCATCACTGGATGAATGGATCAAAAAATGTGGTGTACACACACA